>CP092869.1:96349977-96443373 GCA_030710605.1 Cordylochernes scorpioides | reverse complement strand
AGACACCATAAAAAATCTCAAGCTTTACAAGCTTGATACCTTAGTGTGATTGAGTGGAGATAAGAAAGAAGAAGAAGAAGCCATACAATATTTTATTACCCACACAGTAGAACCTCCCTGTAAAGGACAACACCTAGTTACAGAGCTAAAGTTTTCTCTTTAGGGAGAGGTGTCCTCTTACCTGTAGAGTTACTATATAGTAAAAATGGTGATTTTTGGCGATGAAAACTGTCTTTTATGGAGAGGTTTCCTCTAGCGCGAGTGTCCTTTCATGGAGGTTCTACTGTATTATTTTAGAAAATATTCTTATCAGAGTAAAATAATCGTAGTAATGACAACAGAGATCATTCATACCACTTGATAAAGTTATAGATTAGAAACATATAAGGTAACATAAGACTACATTCTAATAAATATATAAATTATTCATGTGACCTTTCAGTCTGAGTGTTGTCACCACCTTCAGACCAAACTGAAACTTTTTGTCTCTGAAGATGGTAACAATGCTGTTTCCGACACTTAGTATTAAATTGATTTATTTAGATGAGGGGTCTTGTTATCTTATGTAAAATAAACACTTATTGTAAGTGCAAAAGTCGAACTGCTTTTCACATGTGTAGACATGTGGTGCACTTACAATAAATGCAGTCGCCAAACTTCTACCCACCATGATTTTCATGGCCTGTACCATGTGTACTAGGGAGAAACATAATAAAAATAAACACTTAAGATGAAAAAAAAACCTAAAAATACATCCTTATTGAAAATACAATATGATAAGGCACAATAAGGATTATAGATTATAAAACACAAAGGTAATAAGACCTAAATCCAAATAAATAAATAGTGTGTGACGTTTCGGTAACAGCATTGTTACCATCTTCAGACAAAAGTAGTGGATGAGTACTTCTCATTCGTATAATCTAATTCAGTTACTTTTGTCTGAAGATGGTAACAATGCTGTTACTGAAACTTCACACACTATTTATTTGTTGTTTCTTATCCCCTTGTGTAAAGATTACACAAATTCCATGAGTTCATGCTCCTCAAGCATTTATATTTGGTGTTGTATCACAGAGATGGTGATGATGAGAATAATATTTTGACTATGGACTGTTGTTTTCATAAGTGCGCACACCACAGACCAGATAACAACGTAATCAGCTTTTTAGAGCCTACGGCAAACAACACGACTAACTGATAATCAGAGTTGAAAAAAGATTTAGAAGCATAAAATTTAAAGATGAATTAAGTAGGCTTTGGACCAACTTATCAAAACCCTCTTTTTTTTTTTTTTTTGCTTATCCTTAAGTACACGTGGTACAGGCCATGATAATCATGGTGGGTAGTTAGCGACTGCTTTTACTGTAAGCGCACCACATGTCTACACATGTGAAAAGCAGTTCGACTTTGTACTTACAAATGTGACAGAGCCCCGTTTGGTTACTTGCATTCGCTGGTGGGGTTGGACTTTTGCAAGAATCGGGGGCCATTGGAGCATTTTTTTTTTTTAAACAGGAAAAAGTGTCCAATGCGGGAATCGAACCCGGGTCGTAGTGGTCGGAAACCAAACGGTTTAACCAGCCTTCCACCAACCCCCCCAAAAACACCATGATAGTCCATAACTGACAGTTCATTGAGAAGCAGTCTCCAGATTCCTAGCTAAGATGACCAAGCTATACAAATCCTTTCTCTTTTGTCCATGATTGTTCACCTGTTGTTTCTTATCCCTTTATGTATAGATTATAATTCATTTAAAAAACCAACAATTTAGACCACTCATCCACCTTGGGATAATAAAATGATAAACTTTCAAACATAGTATATAAGTTTTGAAAATAGAGCAATCCATAAATAAATCTTTAATTAGAAAGGCATATATTGGATCAAAATATAATTTATTTTACCAATATTTCAGTTGGCTGAACGCCAACCTTTATCAAGGTATTATAACATATTAATGTGTGTCAACAATGTGGCGCTGAGTTTGTTATTGACACACATTAAATATGTTATAACACCTTGATAAAGGTTGGCGTTCAACCAACTGAAATATTGGGTAAAATAAATGATATTTTGATCCAATATATGCTTTTTAATTATGGTATATAAGTTGTTGTTGTTTCTTATCCCCTTGTGTAAAGATTACACAAATTCTATGATCTCATGGAATGGGGTGTAGGGGTGCAGCTTTCGTTAATCATGGCACCATGATCCAAGGCACACTTTGGTGGAAGTCTGACTTTACCTATAGTATATAAGTAACCAGGGGAACTCACCGTAGCATTGGCCACCTGCAACATCTCCTCAAAGAGAGACTCCTCCTGCATGTGGCGACCGCTGGTGTCCACAATGATGATCTCAAAGTTGTCATTCTTGAACCTCTCCACTCCGTTGTGGGCAATGACCACTGGGTCCATCTCCGTGTAGCTGTACACAGCAACATCTTTTACACATGTCGTAAGTACAGTAGAACCGGAGCTCTGAACATCAGACAACAGCATCAAACAACACTAACAAGATTTAGAACAGGCCATCTCAAGCCATTGAAGATAGAAAATAATAACAAAATCTACCCCACTTGCCAAAAAAATGTAGCTTGGCACCTGCAGCTCCAGAACACATTTTGGCTTGCATTAGATGCACTAAACAGGACCTTTGGGAGAGGCCGCTGCTTATCATAAAACAGCTCGAGGAGCATGAACTCATGGAATTCATGTAATCTTTACACAAGGGGATAAGAAACAACAACAGTAGAATCTCTTTATAATGTGTGCAACCCAATATAAATATCCAACACTTACACTCATGGACAAAACTTAAGTAAGTTTTTGATGTCACCAGTCATCTAATTTTTTGTAAGGAGACAGAGGCTGTTCACACTTGGTTATCTTGTGTCTCTTCAATAAAGGTCACTGTAATAACTTTCAGAGTTATTGTCTGAATCCCGATATACATGGTAAAAGGTATAACTTCCTTAAGTTTTGTCCATGAGTGTACTTTATTTCAACCATGATAAGGTATCATTTAAAACAAAAGATTAGAAACACCAAAGACCCAATTCAACTGAAAAAAAAAAGTGAGTAACATTTAGATAACACAAAATTGCCACATACTATGTTATTAATTTGGATTTGGCCTTATTTAACATGTGATTATTTCAAACCCAACCATTTCTCCCTTTCAAATTACCAACTTTAATACAACCACCTATAATCCAAAATTTCATATTGTTGTGTGTCAACAAGAAGCCGACTAGTATGCGTGTGTGTGACCAGAATTTTTAAAAATTTTATTTAGTTCAGAAACGGTACCACAAAGATAACAGGTATAATTATGATAAGGCACAATTTGGATTACAGATTATAAACACAAGGTAATAAGACCAAATCTAAATAAATGAATAGTGTGTGACGTTTCGGTAACAGCGTTGTTAACATCTTCAGACAAAAGTACTGAATGAGAAATTTTACCACAGCATGTTTTAAATAGTTATTGTTATCAAGTGTGTAAACAATTGACAATTTACACACTAGATAAAAATAACTATTTAAATCATGCTGTGGTAAAATTTCTCATTCAGTACTTTAGTCTGAAGATGTTAACAACGCTGTTACAGAAACATCACACACTATTCATTTATTTGGATTTGGTCTTATTACCTTGTAGGTATAATTGTGCTTGACCATCATTTATGTGGCAACTTGTGAGAGATATCATCTTTCACACCCTAGATTGGGATAAGCCTTCACAGAAGATTATATACCATGTTGTGTCATAGCAGCAACACCCCCTACAACCAGTTCGACGGAGCCCAAGACATTCCTGAACTGGACCTGGAACCCCAGCCAGCATTGGGTGACCACCTTAGTGATCATGGCCCACCAAGATAAATCACTTCCTATAAAAACCCACTGAGATCTACATCCCCCGCCTCTGTCTCATCAATATATTTGAACAGTTTCCAAAAATCCCAATCAATCTAATTATTTCAACCGGCTATAATTCAACACCTCCTTTAAGTATTGACAACAGAATGTCTACTAGCAGTGAAGAGGTTGCAATGAAATGATAAACATCATAAAACCGGCTATAATTCAACACCCTCTTAAGTGATGCCAACAAAATGTCCACTAGCAGTGAAGGTTGCAATGAAAAGATAAACATCATAAAACCGGCTATAATTCAACACCCTCTTAAGTGATGCCAACAAAATGTCCACTAGCAGTGAAGGTTGCAATGAAAAGATAAACATCATAACCAGCTATAATGCTCGAGGAGCATGAACTCATGGAATTCATGTAATCTTTACACAAGGGGATAAGAAACAACAACAACACCAGCTATAATTCAACACCCCCCTTAAGTATTGAACACAGAAAGTCCACTAGCAGTGAAGAGGTTATAATGAAATGATAATCATTATAACCAGCTATAGGCTGGGTAAACCGTTTGGTTTTCGTCCACTAGGACCCGGGTTCGATTCCCGCATTGGGCACTTTTTTCAGTTAAAAAAAAAAAAAAATGCTCCAATGGCCCCCGATTCTTGCAAAAGTCCAACCTCACCAGCGAATGCAAGTAACCAAACGGGGCTCTGGCATTTGTAAGTGCAAAGTCGAACTGCTTTTCACATGTGTAGACATGTGGTGCGCTTACAGTAAAAGCAGTCGCTAACTACCCACCATGATTATCATGGCCTGTACCACGTGTACTAGGGATAAGCAAAAAAAAAAGCTATAATTCAACAGGAAAAATTCAGGTCCCCCTGGGGATGTGTTGGACAGTACCTGCCGTAGAAGGGGGATATTAGCCTTGCTGGCATTCTGTCTCAGCTGGTCGAAGGCTCCGGCACGGAAGGTATCTGCGCATATAAGGCAGGTCTTCCAGCCTTTCTTCATGTAGTAGTAAGCCAGCTGCACAGACAGGGAGGGAGTTAGTGCTGGGGACCATTCTGTTTATAGGTTCAAATATCTTTCTAAAAAAATTCTAAAACGTGCCATCTATACATATAAAATGAAAGGATTTAAAAGCACGAATGTTTCTTTTATACACAATACAAACTTCTACTGCCCTTACTGCGATGAAAAAATTATATTGGGAGGGCTTGGCTCATCAGTGGTGAACCCTCCCAGCATGCTGCGTATAAAAGCAAAACGTTCCAATACAGTATTAAAGCTCTGAGAAGCGGTCTGGTGGATTAAATTGACGAAACCGCTGGGAGGGTTCACCACTGATGAGCCAAGCCAGGGTGTTGTCTTCGGGATGTGTCAATGTACAAGGTGTGGCTAAAAAAAAAACTATGTGACTCTCTCTCTCTAAGGATAAAAAAAAAAAATAATTATTTATTAATTAAAGATTATAGATATTAATTAAAGATTCTGAAAAGAAAAATTTCCCTGTAAGTCTCATATCTTCACCTTAAAATATAATTAAAACTTATTTCTACAGCCCTTATCTGGCAAAGATTAAAAATTGAAAGAGGGAAGGTATCAGTGGTTAACCCTCCCAGAAGTTTTGTTATTTTAATCTCCAGACAGCTTCACTATTGTATGGCCAAGTATCTCGAAACGACATCATAAATACCATAACAAACATTGTACACTAGACCTATATAAAGGACTTCTAACAAATGGAAGGTACAAATGGTCTAATATCTCTAAAGGTACACCATAAATACCATAGCAAACATTGTACACTAGACCAATATAAAGGATCTCTAACAAATGGAAGGTACAAATGGTCTAATATCTCTAAAGGTACACCATAAATACCATAGCAAACATTGTACAATAGACCAATATAAAGGACTTCTAACAAATGGAAGGTACAAATGGTCTAATATCTCTAAAGGTACACCATAAATACCATAGCAAACATTGTACAATAGACCAATATAAAGGACTTCTAACAAATGGAAGGTACAAATGGTCTAATATCTCTAAAGGTACACCATAAATGCAATAGCAAACATTGTACACTAGACCTATATAAAGGATCTCTAATAAATGGAAGGTATAAATGGCCTAATATCTCTAAAGGTACACCATAAATACCATAGCAACCATTGTACAATAGACCTATATAAAGGACCTCTAACAAATGGAAGGTACAAATGGTCTAATATCTCTAAAGGTACACCATAAATACCATAGCAAACATTGTACACTAGACCTATATAAAGGATCTCTAATAAATGGAAGGTATAAATGGCCTAATATCTCTAAAGGTACACCATAAATGCAATAGCAACCATTGTACACTAGACCTATATAAAGGATCTCTAATAAATGGAAGGTATAAATGGCCTAATATCTCTAAAGGTACACCATAAATGCAATAGCAACCATTGTACACTAGACCTATATAAAGGATCTCTAATAAATGGAAGGTATAAATGGCCTAATATCTCTAAAGGTACACCATAAATGCAATAGCAACCATTGTACACTAGACCTATATAAAGGATCTCTAATAAATGGAAGGTATAAATGGTCTAATATCTCTAAAGGTACACCATAAATACCATAGCAAACATTGTACACTAGACCTATATAAAGGATCTCTAATAAATGGAAGGTATAAATGGCCTAATATCTCTAAAGGTACACCATAAATGCAATAGCAACCATTGTACACTAGACCTATATAAAGGATCTCTAATAAATGGAAGGTATAAATGGCCTAATATCTCTAAAGGTACACCATAAATATCATAGCAAACATTGTACAATAGACCTATATAAAGGATCTCTAATAAATGGAAGGTATAAATGGTCTAATATCTCTAAAGGTACACCATAAATACCATAGCAAACATTGTACAATAGACATATATAAAGGATCTCTAACAAATGGAAGGTACAAATGGTCAAATATCTCTAAAGGTACACCATAAATACCATAGCAACCATTGTACAATAGACCTATATAAAGGATCTCTAACAAATGGAAGGTACAAATGGTCAAATATCTCAAAAGGTACACCATAAATACCATAGCACACATTGTACAATAGACCTATATAAAGGACCTCTAACAAATGGAAGGTACAAATGGTCTAATATCTCTAAAGGTACACCATAAATACCATAGCAAACATTGTACAATAGACCTATATAAAGGATCTCTAATAAATGGAAGGTATAAATGGCCTAATATCTCTAAAGGTACACCATAAATACCATAGCAAACATTGTACAATAGACCTATATAAAGGATCTCTAATAAATGGAAGGTATAAATGGTCTAATATCTCTAAAGGTACACCATAAATACCATAGCAAACATTGTACAATAGACCTATATAAAGGATCTCTAATAAATGGAAGGTATAAATGGTCTAATATCTCTAAAGGTACACCATAAATACCATAGCAAACATTGTACAATAGACCTATATAAAGGATCTCTAACAAAAGGTCTAATATCTTGAAGGGACATCAAAAATACCATAGCAACCATTGTACATTGAACCTATATAAAGGACCACTATCCAATGGTAGCTACAAATGGTCAACTATCAGGAAAAGTACACCATAAATATCATAGCAACCATTGTACACTAGACCAATATAAAGAATCTCTACCCTTGGTAGGAACAAATATCTCGAAAGGTACACCATAAATACCATACTTTTGAAAGAACTATGGACATATGCTTCAGGATGCTTCCTTTATAACAGAGAACAGGGGCAGAATTAAGATTGGAAGTCTAATGAGAGAGGAAATCAACATTACCTTGGTACAGGTGGTGGTCTTTCCAGAACCCTGGAGTCCTACAAACATGATGACGTTGGGCCGGCCCTTAGTGGGCTGCCAGACCTTCACTGCGGGGTCTACCAGCTACGCAACAAACAGTGGTGTTAGCTACGCAGACACTGGTTTCATCAACGGCAGCTTACCTTCACCAGCTCCTTGAACACGGCAGTCTGGATCATCCTCCTTTTGTTCAGGCCGGAGGCCATCTCGTCAAAATCTATCACCGACCTGCGGCAACACAGCTGAAGTTGTTCTACATGTACCTGTTCACCTTTTATCCTTCTTCATCATACATACAAAATACAAACAAACCACGGAAATTTCAGAAGTTTTTAAATTAAAATAAAGGCAGTGGAGGATTCAAGTTGCTTTTGTGGTATGGAGGAACAAACCTCAAGACATCTACTAATTGATTGTCCAGCATTTAAAGATTATAGAATGAAGAATGAACTAGTTGTTTGTGAACTTAACGATTTGATTTCCGATAAAAAAATCATATTTAAAGTTCAATTCATTTTGTAAGTACATTCTAAACTTTCTACAAAATCTGGATCTCTAATGTTTTCATGCGTTGAATAATGTAAATAACTTATGTAAATAAACTTTTCTCCTTGTTTGGCGCAAGTATCCCTTGCGGGATATAGCGCTTTGGAAATAAAATATTTATAAATGATTGTAATCATACATACAATTGGACCTCACTGTAAACTGAAAGAATTTTTATAATGATGTTCTTAATAAAGATAGAAAATGATGGAAGATGGATCAATTTCCTCCCGGCAAATTTTCCATCTATATTCTAGCCATAGATTTGGCCCAGCCACCTTGCCAGCAAAACATCTCTTTGGTAGATTGTGAAGATTCCATTAGATCCCTTGTAGATCTCATGGAATTAAAGTCCGCCCTAGACTGACAAGGGCCATTAGCCTGAAACCATGGTCTCTAGGTGGACGCTTCTCAGTTTGCCAAAGCTGGTGTTGTGGCTTTGTCACTGACCTGAGGCCGCTAGTTGCGGTGACGGTCAATAGATGGGGTCAAGTTTTGACGTTTATTTTGACAGGAGAGGAACCCTATGGTTCTTAATAATACAAGATATTTTTGACACTTCATGAAAATAAGATCTAATCCAAATAAATTAATAGTGTGTGATGTTACGCTAATAGAGCTTTGTTACCATCATCAAACAAAAGTACTGAATGAGAAATTTTACCACAGCATGTTTTAAATAGTTAACTGTTATCAAGTGTGTAAACAAGATAGCAGATACGAAGATAGTTTTCTGAGAAACACAGAATATTATTCTTAGAATTAAAAGCAGAAAAATGAAGATGGTAACAATACTGTTACCGAAACGTCACACACTATTTATTTATTTGGTCTTATTACCTTATGTTTAAAAGAATAACTCTTTTGTCTGACATGACAACCAAAACGCATTATTGACTGTATTGACTCATCCAATGATGAGTTCTTCTCTTCCCCGGCAGACACCATCAAAAGTCTCAAGTTTTACAAGCTTGATACCTTAGTGTGATTGAGTGGAGATAAGAAAGAAGAAGAATAGTGTGTGATGTTACCCTAACAGCATTGTTAACATCATCAGATAAAAGAATGACTTTTGTCTGATGATGGTAACAAGGCTGTTACCGATACGTCACACACTATTAATTTATTTAGATTAGGTCTTATCACCTTGTAGCTATAATCTATAAATCCAAATTGTGCTTTATAACAATACACTATTTAGATTGGGTTGTATTACCTTTGAAGTAACGTTAATAATGACAAAACATTCACAGCTAGAAGAAGTGTTATATATGTGTTATATATAAAAAAAAAGAAGGGGGAACCTACTTGACATTTTCTCTGAGCTGTTTAACCAGCTTGATGTTGACGTCAGCTTCCAGTAGAGCCTTGCAGATCTCTTTAAGCATAGCATCAAGGACCTGCACACATTCCACGTTTACTTCTTGTTTTGGGGGGAGTAGGAAGTTGTACCTTTTAGTAGGTATATCAGGATTTAGACAATAACTCTGAAAGATATTACAGTGACCTTTATTGAAGACACACATATATACACTCATGGACAAAATTTAATCAAGAATGGGTATTTGGCCAATTCTGGAATAATTAAAAATCAACGAGAATAGTTGATATTTATTCCGATAGATGGCGCAAGCCATCAGCAACTTTCAGTTGCTCGATAAGAAGAAGCCTTTTTCTTAAAAAACTTAAGGAAGTTGTACCTTTTAGTAGGTATATCAGGATTCAGACAATAACTCTGAAAGATATTACAGTGACCTTTATTGAAGACACACATATATACACTCATGGACAAAACTTAAGGAAGTTGTACCTTTTAGCTTGTATATCGGGATTCAGACAATAACTCTGAAAGATATTACAGTGACCTTTATTGAAGACACACATATATACACTCATGGACAAAACTTATGGAAGTTGTACCTTTTAGCATGTATATCGGGATTCAGACAATAACTCTGAAAGATATTACAGTGACCTTTATTGAAGACATACAGGATAACCAAGTGTGAACAACCTCTGTCTCCTTGAAAAAAAAAAATAGATGACCGGTGACTTTATTCCGTACATTTGCATACACATATGTTGCTTACTTTATAATCCTATGATAAACCACAATTTGGATTATAGATTATAATACAAGAAAAATAAGACCCAATCCAAATAATTTATTAGTGTGCGACGTTTCAGCAACAACATTGTCACCATCATTTATCTCATTTATTCTTTTGTCTGATGATGGTGACAATGTTGTTGCCGAAATGTCACACACTAATAAATTATTTGGATTAGGTGTTATTTTCTTTTTTTTTTTATAATCCTATATAAAATAGTCTAATCAAGTTTTTCAAATTTTAATTATATTTTAAAATATTGAAAGAATCTCTTATTTTGTGAATCATATTCTTGAATAAAAATGATTAAAATAATAACCCATATAGCTTTTCTCATCTGAATGCCATTATTTTAGATCATTTTTCAACAACCTCTTTATATGAATTCTCTCTCTCTTTCAATTCATTGATGACTTCTTATTTTCTCGAAGATAACTGATGTCCCTTATTAAAAGAGAAGAACAAGGTTTGAATAAAAAACTTCAGCCAAGGTTACAAGGACCTTGAGAGACCTGCCTATTTTTTAAAGGCCATCTCCTAGATCTCCAAACCCTCAATTCTATACCCTGGACTTTCATCAACCCTTTCTAAAGACATTTAGTGTCCTTTGACATTTCAGCGATCCACTGTAAAAAGCGGAGGTCATTGGAAGGGGGGTCTAAACCATTGGTTTTCGACCGCTACGACCTGGGATTAAATCTCACATTGGGCACTTTTTTTTAATTAAAAAAAAAAAAAAAAAAAAGCTCCAATTGGCTATTAGCCCCCGAGATTCTTGCTAAAATCCAACCCCACTAGCAAATGCAAGTAACCAAACGGGGCTCTGGCAGATTTGTAATCTCAAAAGTCGAACTGCTTTTCACATTTATAGACATGGGGTGCACTTAGGAGTAAAAGCAGTCGCTAACTACCCACCATGATTATCATGGCCTGTACCACATGTACTTGGAATAAATATTTTAAAAAGGTAGAATACGATGGCAAAGAATGCGGTGAGAGAGGTAGCATCAATGTGTTAAGTTTGTTTCTTCGCAACATATCTAGGGCGAAAAAAAAAAAGAAAAGATCAAATAAACAAATTATAGGTGACATTTTCTGTAATAGCGTTGTTACCAAAATGTCACCTGTAATTTACCTATTTGGATAGGATCTTTTATCACTTTGTGTGCTGATTTCTTATCTAGAATCCAAATTGTACCTTATCTAGGAAGGGGGACAAATACAAAACCAAGCAATTATAACCCAGGCCAGTTTTCATCACCAATACAGTAGAACCTCCATGAGAGGACACTCTCGTTAGAAGACACCTCTCTATAAAGGCCAGTTTTCATCACCAATACAGTAGAACCTCCATGAGAGGACACTCTCGTTAGAAGACACCTCTCTACAAAGGCCAGTTTTCATCACCAATACAGTAGAACCTCCATGAGAGGACACTCTCGTTAGAAGACACCTCTCTACAAAGGCCAGTTTTCATCACCAATACAGTAGAACCTCCATGAGAGGACACTCTCGTTAGAAGACACCTCTCTACAAAGGCCAGTTTTCATCACCAATACAGTAGAACCTCCATGAGAGGTCACTCTCGTTAGAAGACACCTCTCTACAAAGGCCAGTTTTCATCACCAATACAGTAGAACCTCCATGAGAGGACACTCTCGTTAGAAGACACCTCTCTACAAAGGCCAGTTTTCATCACCAATACAGTAGAACCTCCATGAGAGGACACTCTCGTTAGAAGACACCTCTCTACAAAGGCCAGTTTTCATCACCAATACAGTAGAACCTCCATGAGAGGACACTCTCGTTAGAAGACACCTCTCTACAAAGGCCAGTTTTCATCACCAATACAGTAGAACCTCCATGAGAGGATACTCTCGTTAGAAGACACCTCTCTACAAAGGACAGTTTTCATCGCCAAAATGACCATTTCTACTAATTAGCAACTCTCTAGAAAGAAAACAACTTTCTCTTAAGAACACTTTTGATCTGCAACTAGGTGTCCTGTAACAAACAGTTGGCATAAGCCATTAGCAAAGATGCATTCAGATGTGTTTTTTTCTATAAACAGTTAAACCTGTCTATAGCGCCCCCTCTCTATAGAACCCGATTTTAAATAGGTAGTACGATGCGATTTACATTAAAAGTGACCTGTCTATAGCACTCCCTCTCTATAGCACCCTATTTTGGTGAGTCCCAAGAGGGAACGCTATAAACAAGTTTAACTGTACCATAAGGTACACAGACTTCTCATTTTACCAAGACCCACCATACATGGTGTTAACCATACCTTCAGTCACAAACTTCTTTCAATTCAACTCCTCGAGGGATCAGAATTTTCCTGTTGAATTAAAGTCGCCGTTGAACCTATAGAAAGTTATGATAAAGAACAATTTGGATTATAGATATAGCAAATTAATAAAAAATATGAAAAGATTTGCAAAAATTTGCCGCTAGGTGGCCGATCTGGCTGGACGTGCGTCATCTCGCTCCGCAAGTTTCGGTAAACACTGCCTAAATTTCTTAATTTATTTTCTAAATGCTTATGTTGAAATGTTTTAAATCGGTTTATAGTTTTGCTATTTAATTTTACCTTGCTTTTTTTTTATATAGTTCGAATTGTTTCTCTTTTGATTAAATATGAATTCTATGGTTAGGTTACTAAATTTGAAACTGGATGAAATTTTTGCATACTTTGAGAATAAATTTCAACAAAATCAAAAAAATTTGACTAAAAATGATTTATCATATCTTTCGACTATGTTAAAACAAACGAAAGATGGAATTTCTTCTATGGTTGAATCGGATAACGAGAACCTTTTGGCACAGATGAAGGAAACCGTCGGCAACATAGTGGAAGAGAAGCTCGGTGATATTCGAAGCGTGATCTCCTCGAAAGGATTATCTTATGCCCAAGTTACACAGAGAGATCATACACAGAAATTTATTGAGGAAAGACAACGGACCTTAAACACTGAAGCTACACTGCTCGCAGTTCCTCTAAATAATGAGCCTATTAACAACATAGCTCAGGCAATTTCAACTAATATAAAAAAGTTACGAGAAAACGGTAGTGGGATACGAATTAATAAAATTATTAACACCAAAAATGCAGTAGTAATAAAAACTCCTAGCGACGAAGAGGCTAAACACTTGTTAAAGGAACTGAGCATGGCGGCGGAATTGAAAGCAAATAGTAAAATTTTTACCCAGCAACCTAGAGACCCAACAATTATTATAAAAAATGTCAGTAAATTAACGGAAGTTAATAATTTAATACCAATCATATGTACCATGAATCCTGATTTGAGTGGACTAGAGAATGAAATCCGAGTGCTGTTCCCCATGAAATCCAATACCTCTCACCACAATGTAGTGCTGCGAGTTTCTCCACGAGTGTATCAAACCTTAAGGAAGAAGGGTAATTTTATCTATACCGACTGTGAGAGATGCCATATACACGACAAAGTATTAGTTAGGTAGTGCCAGAAATGTTTTGAGTTTAATCCAAGACATAAAATCAGCGAATGCTCCCATGAAAAGATTTGTCTAATATGCGGCGCGGCGGGAAATCATGAGTGTTCGCGTAAACAAAAATGTTTCAACTGCGCTAAACACCCGAGGTACAAGAATGGAAGGTCTCTTGATCACAAGGCGAACTCCAGCGAATGTCCCCTGTACAAAACCCAGATGGAAATAGTAATACAAAGAACTCAATACCATTCAGATGAATGATAACAATATCAGATGTATACAATTTAATGCAAGGAAAAGTATGATGGCAACTAGTGAGTTAGGTGTGACAATCGCAGACGATCTTCCTGACATCATATTTCTACAAGAACCATACATGTGCAATGATACAGTGAAATTTGGCAAGAATTCACGAATAGTATATTCTAGCACAGATAGGCAAATTTATACTGCTACTATTATTTTGAACCGCAACATAATATATGAGAAAATTAACAGGTTTACAAATTCCTTTTGTACAGCGATCTCTCTCTATTTCAACGGGAAAAGAATAGTTATTGCCAATATCTATATACACCCAAACTCAATGGCTGCATTTCATATCCAATTCATCTCAGAAATACTTGAGGCCTTTGGTCAACTCCCAATTATCCTTTGTGGAGATTTCAATTCAAGACATCCACTCTGGTTCGATTCAACGACAAATAAAAACGGATACATTCTAAAGTCTATTATCGAGGAGCAGAATCTATTTGTTCATAATCTTAAAATCCCAACTTGCAGAAATGCTAGCATAATCGACTTGACAATTTCTAATAAACATTCCATTGGTCTTATACATAACTGGAGAACCTCAGCACTTTCTGTTACCTCAGACCATTTGGCAATACTTTTTGATATCTTCAATATGATAAACTTGGCAAACAATAATAGACAGACATCGACATGGAAATTCAGAGAAAAATCGGCGAATTGGACCAAATTTGCTGAGAGTATTTCGCCTTCGGATTTACTGGATTTAAATTCAGCTTCTAAGCACATTGTCAATTGTGAAGATATTGATAATGTGGTAAACAAATTGACAAATTTAGTAATTGAAGCTGCATACTCTTCTCTCGACGTCAAGCATCACACCTCTATAAACACGACAACTTCCAAAAATTGGTGGAATAAAGAGCTTCAACAATTAAAAGAACATTTACATTATCTCAGGAATTTGTATTATAGAGGGGGTAACCTGAATCCGAGTATTTACAGAGCGGCAAGAAATAAATACTTAAGAGCCATCAATAGAGCAAAAAAGACGTCGTGGAAAATATTTATTGAAGAAAATGAGTCTACGAATGCTTTCGGGAATGCATACAGGATTTTTAAACGGTTAAGATCGGCCGATATTCAAGTGGGCATACCATTACTGAATAAAACTGCAGAATGCATGAGAGAGCAAAAGATGAAGGAAATGCTAACAGCATTTTTTCCTGATGATGATGTGCGGTTGGACAATGAAGAACACACTTTAATTAGAAATCACATCCCAAGTTTTACCAACAGGGAAATCATTTTTATTACTGAAAAGGAAATAAAGGATTTGTGCTCGAATCTTAATATCAGAAAGGCTCCTGGTCCAGATAACGTGAGTAATTATATGATTAAGCACTCATTATTATCAATCCTACCCAGTTTAGTCAAACTCTTTAATGAGTGTCTGGTGCTGGGTTACTATCCTGAAAGCTGGAAACATTCGGTATTAAAAATTATTACGAAACCGCAAAAAGCTGACTACGAAGCAATTAATAGCTATCGCCCAATTTCACTAACATCAAATTTCTCAAAAATATTTGAAACGATCATTAAAAATAAAATACTCAATTATTATAATCATAATAACTTACTGAGCCATAGACAACATGGATTTACGAAAAGAAAATCTACAATAACGGCATTGGACAAAATAACCGAGACCATACTGAAACACAAACAAAACGAATTGGTTGCATTGATTGCCATTGATATAAGTGGTGCATTTGATAACGCGTGGTGGCCTGCCTTAATAAAAAGAATGGACGAAGACCACGTCCCAGCAGTTCTTATAAAAATTATCCAATCATTTTTAAATCGGAGAAGAAAAACAAGTCTCACCTTCTCGAATACAACAATTTCGAAATATTTATCAAAGGGATGTCCTCAAGGCGGACCATTATCACCTTTATTGTGGAATATAGTCCTGAATGATTTGTTGATCAACTTCGCATCCCCAAATTCTGAAATAATCTGTTATGCGGATGATGTTTCGATTGTTTGCTGGCACAAGACCATAGAAGGGTTAAAAAATGAAACAGAAAGAACTTTAAATTATGTAATACAATGGTGTACAAGAAATAAGCTAAAGCTAAGCCCGGAGAAAACCGGCTTAATACATATGCACGGCAAACAAAATATTCCAATGGGAACTCCAAATTTCATAATAAAACCAGTGGAAGAGGTAAAAATTTTAGGTATAAAATTTTCTAATCACAGAATTAAGTCAAAAATTAACTTCACACCCCACATTAATGATATTCTTTGTAAAATCAACCGTATGAAAAATCTTTTGTTTTCGCTCTGTGGGAAGATGTGGGGATTGGATGCTAAAAAAAGATTAATTTTATATAAAACTCTTTTCAGGCCAATACTAACCTATGGATCTGAAATATGGTATAAATTTATTAATAAAAGAAGTAAGCAAAGATTAAACTCTCAGCAATATCAGATTCTTCTTTGGGTAGTGAGAGCCTATAAAACGACCTCATCAAATTGTATTCATAGTTTGGCAAAAATACCTATTCTCACAGATCAAATAGAATCGTTGATAATAAAATACGATTTGGCCAATTTATCAAAAGAAGAAATTAATGTATTCAGACCGCATGCCCCGACTATAATTCATAACTACATAGAATCAAGAATGGCTGAAACAATAGCTAACACTAATGAAACATTCAGAAAATTTTTCCCATTTGGAATTCCTTTTTATTTTCGTCCGAATTTTTATAACTCACAGTTCGTCACGGGTCATGGTAATTTTGGAGAATTTCTGTCGAAAATCGGGGCAACGATGATCCTAGCTGTTTCTGTGGAAAAGAAAACCAAGACTCAATGCATTTATTGATGGAATGTCCGATATTCCACAGCTACAGAAGTAATCATTTTTATCCCATCGAAGAGGTTTGCGAATTTGTATATAACAAAGACACTTATGTAAAATTCAATAATTTTTGTAAGTTCATTTTGGATTTTCTCTTCTGTTTAAGAAAACCATAGTTTCAGTTTTAATTGTGTTTTTTAACCGGTTATTGTGTTGTATATACTGAATTGTATATAGGTTGCTAAAATAATTTATTTTGGATTTTCTCTTCTGTTTGAGAAAACCATCGTTTCAGTTTTAATTGTGTTTTTAGTCGGTTATTGAGTTGTATATAGGTTGATAAAATAATCCATTTTGGATTTTCTCTTCTGTTTTAGAGTGCCATCGTTTAGGTTTTAATTGTGTTTTTAGTCCGGTTATTAAATTGTATAAAATGAATTGTATATAATCTGCTAAAATGTATTTAGGCGCAAGTATCCGAGCTGGGATATCGCGTCCGATATGTCAAATAAAATAATTTTTCAAATCCTTTTTCTATTAAATGCCTATTTTATTTTTTTGCAAGTACAGTTAAACCTGTCTATAGCGCCCCCTCTCGAGACTCACCAAAATAGGGTGCTTTAGACAGGTCCCTTTTAATGTAAATTGCATCGTACTACGTATGTAAAATCTGGAGCTATAGAGAGGGAGGCGCAATTTAGAGGGGGCGCTATAGACAGATTTAACTGTATATTTCAAATATGAAGGAAGAGTGGCTTCAATTAAAGAAATATAGCCTTATATATATAAAATAAAAGGATTTAAAAGCGCGAATGTTTCTTTTATATATAAAACGAACTACTGTCCTTACTGCGATGAAAAAATATATTGGGAGGGCTTGGCTCAACAGTGGTGAACCCTCCCAGCGGTTTCGCCAATTTAATCCACCAGACCGCTTCTCAGAGCTCTAATATTGTATTGGATCATTCTGCTTTTATATGCTACACTGAAGGATGGAATCTTAGAAATGGCTTTCAAGTAAACTATGGACATAAGCTTATAGGACAGTAGAATTATATTCAAATATTTGCTTCGAGCAATGCTCTTCAGCAAACTATAAAGACAAGGCCATTAGGAATAATGATGGAAACTGTCCTTTGTAGAGAGGTGTCCTCTAGCATGAGTGTACTTTCATGGAGGTTGTTTGACTGTATTGGCAATGCAAATTGTCCTTTATAGAGAGGTGTTTTCTAGCAGGAGTGTCCTCTCATGGAGGTTGTTCTACTGTATTGGTGATGAAAATTGTCCTTTGTAGAGAGATGTCCCCTAGCGTGAGTGTCCTCTCATGGAGGTTGTTCTAACGTATCAATAAATCTTTAATTTTACACATTTACTGTACAAAGGCTAAGTTAAAATTGGATTCTCAAAAAAACAATCTGAAAGGTAATATCTATCCAAAGTCCAAGTTAAAGTCTAAATTCATTGTCCCAACTTATAGAGAGAAAATACAGTTAAACCTGCCTATAGTACCCCCTCTAAATAGCGTCCAATTTTAAATACGTAGTACGATGCGATTTACATTAAAAGTGACCTGTCTATAGCACCCCTTCTCTATAGCATCCTATTTTGGTGAGTCCCAAGAGGGGGCGTTATAGACAGGTTTAACTGTAATTTAGAAAAGATAACAGCTACATCAACCTATTTTTTAATCATTAATACCTTACATTTCAGTGACTTTCTATCACTCTCTTCAGAACAATGTCTGAATCATTCCCCTGAAAGAGGAGAATGACTCAAACATCTGGAATTAAATGATAAAAAAAAATGGTATGTATTGATAGGTAAAAATGTATTCATAAACATTATTTTTTCGTTAAAAACTTATTTACAATTACAAAACAAGTAGTAAACTTACATCTTTATTTATTATGGTTGAGTTGCTTAGTGTACGCAACGCATTAGTAATTTTGCGTCCCAAATCTGCTAACACCATTTTCGATTTCTCCAAACATCTGGAATTAAATGATAAAAAAAAAAATGGGTTGATGTACCTGCTATCTTTTCCACAAATAAACTTCCAACCAACATATGATGTTCAATAAAAAGTATCATAAAATAAATAATAGAAATTGAGCAAATTAGATTTCCATTCCTGCAGGCATTGGATTTTGATGGTACGGAGGAGGTAGACAAAAGTGCTAAATGAAATGCTGTTACCTAAAAGTCACACACTATTTATTTGTATTTGGTCTTATTACCATTAAATGCCTTTTTCTTAATAAAATTTTGATTATTTAAATATATATTTTTTCTTTATATCTGAGAATAAGAAAGCAATCCCCCTTAATATATATCATTTTCTTATCTTTCTTTTTTTTCACATAGGTCCTGTGGTAAGATTTCTACTTTATCTTTTGATTAAAGTTAGTTGCAATGATTATAAATATCTATTTAATTCTTTATTTATTAAAAAATATTAAAGGTATATGTAGTCTAAAATTCTTAGAAGTTTTACACAAGTCATGTTGAAAAAAAAAAAAAGATGTTTGTATAGTTTTATGAATTGACAATGATTATATATTTGAAATAGTCTTAAAATGTCATTTCATTGATGTTTTAATTTTAAAGGATATGTTTTACTTTATATATGCTATGTGTCTTCTGACACTAACCTAAATTTAAAATGATTCAATTCTAAATTACAATATTGATTATTTAACATTTTGATTTTATGAAACATAATTGATCTTTTATTGATATTTATATTATAAGGATTAATATATAGGTTAATATATATAATAACAGTTCTTTGGTTACATTTGGGCTTTTAAAAATTTAGTTTATGCCATATGGAAATTTTGGCATTCGCGATAATTCTCATTTTGAACTTTTAGAAATATATTTTATGTGTATATCTAATATGGTATGTATTGATAGGTAAAAATGTATTTATAAACATTATTTTTTCGTTAAAAACTTATTTACAATTACAAAACAAGTAGTAAACTTACATCTTTATTTATTATGGTTGCGTTGCTTAGTGTACGCAACGCATTAGTAATTTTGCGTCCCAAATCTGCTAACACCATTTTCGATTTCTCCAAATAATATACTATCTAATTTTTACAAAAGTATAGAAAATCAACATTTATTTACGTTAAAACCCATAGATGTGTACTCGTCACAAATGCAAAACAGAGTCAAAAATCTAAAATAAAAAGTTACTCTGTGAAGAGAAAAATCAATTATATTTTTATATCTGAAAAAAAAATATATATATATATATATATTATCATCATTGTTGTAATTTTGATCCTAATATATAATTACTAGACGGGTGACCCGGGCTTCGCCCCGGGATTGACCCATGTGCATATCTACCCGAGTGATATATATTTAGATAAGATTTTTTTTATAATTGTTTGTTATTAGCATTATCTATTTGTTTGCATCAGTATAATTTAATCTAAATAGATAGAAGGCGCTGTTCGTGAGCTAAGTAGAATAATTTGAATATATAGTTTTAATAATTGATTTATATATATTTTTAAATAGCCTATCGTCGTATTTTTTCTAACCTATGTATGGAAATTTTGGTTTGAATTAGTGAACTACTGCGAATTTGTATACTGGACATACAAACAAACATACAAATATTGATTTATATATATATAGATATAGATATGATTATTCGATCACCGAAAAAAGACTAAAAGTTGAATTAAAAGCATAAATTTAATAACTATTTTCTAAATGACGAGGTAAGAAAAACTAGAATAAAATTATTAGATTTTGGTAAAAAAAATATCACTACATTACATGATTTTGTATTTATATTAGTATACACACAAACACAATATATATATGTCATAATATATACCCTTCCTGGAATAATAAAGCAAACCTACAGTCAACCCAGAGAGAGGCAGCTAAAGTCCGGTCATTTGAGACATCAGCGACATTCCAAGGGGCCACCAACTGGGGCCCCTTTACTTGGAACCTCAGGACTAATTAACACAGTTGAGGATTGGGTGCGACACAAACGGCCGGCCGGCCGCTCAGCGGTGGCGGTCCGTCTATCTCTCTCTGGTTGTCTGGGTTTATCTACCAAATTGTGGTGTAATTATTTATCTTTCCCCACATTATTATTATATTGTCACATAAATATATTCATATAAACAAAGCTAAGCTTTTTTCAAAAGATAGCACTTGAGCGCGACACGCTGACAAGGTTATTAAAATAAAGAGTATACTTAGTTTATCTCTTCTAAATTAAAAAAAAGCTTTAATAGATCACAGTATGATAACAGGGTTATTATTGTTACTTTATTAAAAAAAAAACATGGGTTATTAGTAGAACGACATTTGAAAAATTAACCAGCATGCGTTTCTTTTTGAAAGAAAATTCGAAATTTATTTTAAGGAGAAATAACGAATATTTCTAACCTTAGTATACACAAAGAAAACTATATAAATTCATTGAAATAATTCTTTAATATGGCCAAAGACACAATTTATTTGCAAAAAATATGATGCCCTATGACTAAACAGACAATAGACAATGAATTTTAAACTTTTCAGAAAATCTTGGTTCAAATCCAGTTTACTTATGTCTTATCCATCTTTATGAAATCTCCAGCGCTCTATCTTTCTTTTTATATATAAAGTCTTTATTTATAAATATTCCTTATACTACATTTTCACCCTCAATAATTGGCCAATCTGGCAGCAATTTTAACAGGGTATAAAGTTTGGAAGATTTTCAACCAAGGAAACATCAAGTTAACCAAGAACTGGGCCAATTTACTTAAATTTTTTGGGGGGTCGGTGGAAGGCTGGTTAAACCGTTTGGTTTTCGACCACTACGACCCGGGTTCGATTCCCGCATTGGACACTTTTTTCTGTTAAAAAAAAAATGCTCCAATGGCCCCCGATTCTTGCAAAAGTCCAACCCCACCAGCGAGTGCAAGTAATCAAACGGGACTCTGGCACATTTGTAAGTGCAAAGTCGAACTGCTTTCACATGTGTAGACATGTGGTGCGCTTACAGTAAAAGTAGTCGCCTACTTCTACCCACCATGGTTATCATGGCCTGTACCACGTGTACTAGGGATAAGTAAAAAAAAAAAAAAAAAAAAACTTAAATTTTTTTGTCAGAAAAAGATGATTAAAAAAAATTGTTGCATCATTTTGATGGTCAGGAACAAAATTCTTTTGTGAAGCATTCACTCAAGCGGTATATGGGCAAAGCTTGGTTATATTTATGGATATCAAAAGAGAAACCACTCCCTTTAATTGTTCATCAGAACGCCGTGCATCACCTTAGTAAAAATCTTTACCAGTGATGATAAATAATGAGCCACAACACCACTTCTGGAAAATTCAGACAAAAAGCAAACACTGTATTCCATAGTATGGCCCTCATTAGTATAGGTGCTTTTCGATCCTACGAGAGGGTTTAGAGGAATTATTGTTGACTTTGCTTAGAATTTTTAATGAAACTGATTCCAATAATTATTAAATAAACATTATATTTATTGATTTACAAGAGAGAGAACAAAATAAAAAAGGGAAACTAATATTGAACAAAGGTACTTTTTTTATTTTCGGTTAGAGCCTATTTACCTGTGAGCTTACCCACACTCTTTGGTAGCAATTATTTAATATATATACAACAGCTATGAAATCGGTTGAATTTACCAAACAGTAAGCTAGTGAAGTGGCAAGGGACGATTTTCAGGTAAGATTACAACATGAAGCTGCGGGGAAATTATATTCATGTATCAAAGCCATGTATGAAGGCCAAAGCCTGAAGTTGGATTTTTAAAAACTGTTTTTGTGGCTCTCTTTTTCTATCATCACTATAATTTTTTAGTAGGGTGATGCACAATGCCACCATTCTGATGCACAATTAAAGGAAGAGTTGCCTATTTTTCTATATGACTATCATCCTCCCGCAACATCATATTATATATATATAACGCAATTTAAACAATGTGATATGTAAGTAATAAAGTATGACGTCTTTTCTAGTCGTCTCAAAGTGACACCAGCTTGCCACTGGACACCCGGAGGATCCAGAGAGGGACAAAAAGGGCGTTGGTCCGGATGTTGACAGTTAGTTAGGTTACAGTGGATATTTTCGCTCAGTGCTAAGTCTCACGGCGGCCCTCGTGGTCGCCGTTTTGGCTCCTCTCTTCCCCCGGGGCTTCATGTAGGACGCCGAGCTTTCCTCAGTTAATCCTCAACTTTCCCCTGGTCCTGGTGCCACGTGGGACGTACTAGGAGAGCGTCTTTTGATTCCAAACTTTGTCCTTACTGTCCCGTGCGGACTTCCCACTCTGCACGCCTTGCCACTCAACCCCGACTGCTTCCAACTCGCTTGTTGGCTTACCCGGGTTTACGATATATATATGCATCATAATGATCCCTGCCAAAGATACCCAGGCAAAAGCTGCACCAACCACCTACTCTTCTATTCCTAAGGTACAAAAGAAAAAAGTTTTCTCAGATCACTCAGTAAGTGGATTCATCATCAGAAGATATCTCACCTGAAAAATTGAAAAAAAGAAAAACTCGCTAATAGTTAAAGGAGCTGCTTGAAATACTGAACGTTGGTTCCTGCCTAAAGAAAAATTCATTCTAAGTAAATTTCTCAGAATAGCAATTGAGCAAGTTAAGGATAAGAACTGAATACTATGCAAGATGCTTTTAACCGCTGATGATATCTGAGATCCAGACAATCCTTCGATGAAGTATCTACTGATATATCCTATTTTTTTTTTACAAAAAGTATAAAATACTAGAAAGGCGATGAAGGTAGTTTACAGAGTAGCATAAAAATATCAAAATTGTTAATGTGTGTTAATAAAATAATGATAATTAGTAGTAAAAAACTAGGTAACCCAGGCTTCTGAAGCGTTACACAGATCGCCAACTACCCTGGCTGACCTATGGTTTAAACAGCGTTTAAAACTTTCCACCTTTGATAAAGGACAACAGTGGTTTTCGTCGAAAGGATAATAAATTTCTCAAGAATATGAGATTACTCTTTATCTCTAATTTTAATTTCTTATTTTATCAACTCATACATTGGTTGATGAAACTCTGAATATGTAAATCAAATATGACTAAAGAACATAATATATACACTCATAGACAAAACTTAAGGAAGTTGTACCTTTTAGCATGTATATATGGATGCAGACAATAACTCTGATAGATATTACAGTGACCTTTATTGAAGACACACGAGATAGCCAAGCGTTAACAAAATTGTCTCTGTCTCCTTAAAAACAAACAAACAATAAAAAAACAATAACAACAAAAAAAGAAGACAAGCGACATCAAAGAATTTCTACTTCCACAATTTTTGTCCAAGAGCATAAGTTGCTCTTGGTGAACGTTTTCTAATAAAGTTATTTTGAATTGGAGCTCAATACAATAGAAAGACAGTATGGTTGGGGGGGGGGGGGGGGGGGGGGGTTAATCATAGGACAATAACGCGCCTTCTATCTATAAGAAACGAAATCATTAAACCACAGATGTTTGTAGAGCTCTAATACTTTACTGGATTGTTCTGCTTATATATGCTACACTGAAAGGTGGAATTTTTGAAATGGTATTCAAGCAAACTATGGGAATAAGTTTCTCGGACAGGAGAATATAAATATTTTTATTGAGCAATGCTCTTCCGCAAACAATAAGGGGACAAAGCCAGCTAGACATACATTAATTAAAGGGCAATAACTCGTCATCTATATTTTTGGAATAAAAGTATTAAAACATGAATGTTCATCACTGATGAACCAAGTCCTTCCAATATTTTATCATCACATTAAGGACAGTAGAAGTTCATTTTATATGTAAAAAGAAACATTCGTCAAGTTTTTATTACTTATATGGTTGATTGAACTGGTGGGGCCTTCTCTGACGACCATCCTGCTCTAAGGATAGCCCAGCAACTTGAAGATGTCGAGCCATGGCGGCCTAAGGAATCCCGGACGCCATTTGCTATCTCCACTAAGGGATTAGCCAGGGTATAAATTCGACGTCTGAGGAAGGTCGCTCCTAGAGATAGGATGTGGACCTCCCTACTGCATATGTCCGCAGTGGCGGTGGTTTGTGCTGGACTATATTCAGAACCCAATCCTCTTCAGGGTAAGTCTTCTATCTTTTTGTCGCAAAGGCTACCATCTACAAGTACCATCTTGACTAAAATAAATTCTTCGAGTTAAAATAGAAAAATAAAACGGAGATTGAAGTGGAGTATCTTGTGCTAATTTTATTAGCATACTCCTCTCCAATCTCCGTTTTATTTTTCTAAGTACCATCTTGGTCTTGAGTTGGGTAATACCAGCCATCACATCGACCTGCCCACTCTGTGAGAAAGAACTCTCGCAGTCCATTGGTGGCGGAGTCTTTCCCGCAGTAAACGCCACCAATAAAGACCTTGTATATTTTATATATACTTTTCAATTATATATTTTGTATGTGTTTATATTTTATGCATTAGCGCGCCATCTGTTATGAAAATAGGAAACTATTATAGACGCGTATGATTCTTTTATAAATTAAACAATTTTCACTACTCTTACTGAGAGATGGATACTCTCAGTAAGGGCAGTGAAAATTGTATAATTTTTAAAATAATCATACGCGCTATAATAGTTTCCAATTTTCATATCTTTATATTAACCACTATTTATGCTTATTTATTGATATTTATTCACTATATATATTGTATTTAACCATAAATAGTATTATATGAACAATTTAATAAAGTTGTTTCAATCTCAATCTCTCTCTCAAACTTGCTCCAACTATACATAAAAGCATAGGTGTGCCATATACGCTCATGGACAAAACTAAAGGAAGTAGAAATTCTGATATCTGTTTTTTTTTTTTTTTTAAAGGAGACAGAGGCAATTTTATTCACACTTAGTTATCTCGCGTGTTTTCAATATAGGTCACTGTGTATCAAATATCTTTCAGAGTTATTGTCTGAATCCAGATATACATGTTAAAAGGTACAACTTCCTTAAGTTTTGTTTATGAACATATATTTGTGGTTTAATGTTTCACTTGGGAATATCATTATCTCCAAGATTTACTTTGAAATATCTTTGAGGTTACAAATTTCAATTAATAATATAATTACTCTTCACAATTCATCTTTTCATACCGCATCCCTGAGGTTAGAAATAATCATTATTTCTCCTTAAAATAAATTTTGATTTTTCGTTGAAAAGAAACACTTGCGGGATAATTTTCAAATGTCGTTTTACAATCACAAGCCGCATTATATTATATTGTAATACTATCTCTGGGACTACAAGTTTCATTTGAAAATATTGGTACGACGAGACCTGAAAGTGGTTGAATACGTTCACCACCTGTGGATTGGGGGGAATATGGACCAATCAGGGAGAGAGAAGTCCAATTGGACAACGGTCAAATCTTGCTATTCCTTGTTGACGGCGTTTTTGTGGATTATCCTTTCTGAATTAAAATGAAAACTTTAGTCTTCCAGAAATAATTTTCTTTCTAAATAATTTAATTAATATATATCTTCAAAAATTAATTTAAAATTTAAGAACTTTCGTACCTTTTTTAATTGGAAAAGCGAGCTTAGGAACACGAAAGGTTTTCTACTGGCTTAACAATGTCATACAAGTAAACTTACATTATGAATTCATATGGTATAAAAATTTTGATCAATTTTGTAAATACATATACAACTTTCTCTTGAATTGGAAAAAAGAGAAGGAATCTTAGAAAAAAAAAAAAAAAAAAGAGCTGCGATGCTTGCTCTGTGTGTTTTGCTTTGTTGTTTGTTTTTCTCTTTGGACAATTTTCTTTAGTTAATTTATGTAAAATAATGAATTGAACAGGATTGTATATAGCCGAATTGCTGTAATGCAGTGAAATGTATTGACGCAAATATCCCTGAGTTTGGGATATCGCGTTTCATGATGTTAATAAAGTTAATATATACGTATCCTAAATTTTAATTAATTTTGAATAAAACTTTCAACAAATTTACACTTAATGAATTAAAAAAAAAAAATAATATTTCATATAGCTAAATTTTGCGCGCGGTCATGAAAGCATTTATCTCTTTCGTATTTTCTCCTGTAGATGGGGATTTTCTCATGACCGAAAACTAGAGATCTGAATTGGATTTTTTAAAAGAAACTTATATCTGGAATTTTCATTAAAAAAAAGGATGTATCTAAATCTAGATGGAAATTTTGCCGGGAGGATATTGATCTAAAGAGACAAGGGTCGCCTCTCCCGACAAAAACCAGACGCCATCTATTGACCGTCGCCGCAACTAGCGGCCTCGGGTCGGTGACAAAGCCACAACACCAGCTTTGGCAAACTGAGAAGCGTCCACCTAGAGACCATGGTCCCGGCAAAATCTCCATCTATATTTTAGCCATAGATTTTGCCCAGTCACTTTTCCAGCTAAACATCTCTTTGGCAGATTGTCAAGATTCCATTAGATCCCGTGTGGATCTCATGGAATAAAGTCCGCCCTAGACTGACGGAGGGCCATTAGCCCGAAACCATGGTCTCTAGGTGGACGCTTTTCAGTTTGCCAAAGCTGGTGTTGTGGCTTTGTCACCGAACTGAGGCCGCTAGTTGCGGCGACGGCCAATAGATGGCGTCTGGTTTTTGACGTCTATTTTAACGGGAGAGGAGACCCTTGTCTCTTTAGTATCTAAATCTGTTAAAGAAAAAAAAAAACAAAATTTAAAAAAATTTCGAGGGATTGTTCTCTCTTTATCAATTTTCTGTCAAATTGAATCAATTTTGACTCAAATTATCTCTGGAAACCTGATGTTTTTACTTCAATATTGTTACAAGGGATTGCTTTATTAAATTGTATGTTTCCTGTATATTACTTGTTCTCCATAATACACGAAGGTAAATAAAGAACAGAGATTCTTACCTATCCCGAGGGCTTATTTGGACATACTTGGCATAACATTGTCAATGTACCAACACCATTGTTGTTTCAAATTTCAGTTAGGAATATTGTAGTGATAAAAGTTACTTTGTACGGGTTAACACAAGATACAATATACTAGGGCCTACAGTAAGAGTAACTTAAACACAGAAAAATCGTGGACTCAAAATTACAACACCAAAAAAAAAGTAAATAATAAATCACAATTTGTTAAATAAAATAAAAAAAAAAACAGTACTTAGCTTTATTGCTGCTTAGGTAGGGATCGGACCGAGGTTACACAGGTATGCGAGGAGATTGCCAGACAGGGATATAGCACGCAGAGAACACTTTAAGCGTCTCCACACGATAATCCACCACACTCTTCTCGACCCATACCATACGGAATTATTCTTGCCTTCACCCGCACAAGTCTCAGTGGAGACTTTTCCGGGCAAAAAAAAAAAAAAACCCATACCATAGCCCCCTTTATATACAAACATGGCCACATTCGTCCAATGAGAAGGCGGGAGAGATTTGTTCACAAACAAACGAAAACAAAAATTCTTTCCACTAAAACCTGAGATATGATAAGAGTGCAAATATTTGTCAATATAATTTGACAGTAGTGATGAAATAATTATCAAGTCGTATGGCAATTAAGAACAATTTAATAAGCGAGAGAAATTTATATGAAGTTTATACAGGTTGTTTATAAGAGAGCAAAGAAAAGAAGCACTAGCGCGAGCGCGGAAAAGAATCACTGGCGCGGCGCGTGCGTTCGCGTCGAACAACCCGGCGCTGGCACGAGCTTACTGTTCCATGAAGTCGGCCCATGCTACAATATTTTTGTGGTTAAAAACTTTGTAGATCAAATTCCGGTTAATAATAGATTTATGGCTTAAAGAAAGGGCGTTTTATTTTAGAATATCTTTTTGTTTCAAATTTCATATGAAAATATCTTTTTGTGGGTCAAATTACAGCTGATAATAGCTTTGCGGTTTAAAAAGAGAGCGTTTCATTTGAGAAAATATTTTTGTTTCATATTTCATTTGAGAATATCTTTGTAGTTTCAATTTCCATTTCTTTATGTTTTGTAGCTTCAATTTCCTTTTTCTCATATCTTTGTGGTTCCAAGATTCCGTTGGAATTGCATCTGCATAAGGATTCAGTTTGTAATTCTTTTAGGTTACACTCACAGTTTCAGATTGACCTAGATTATATAATATTTCATTCTTCAGTCTTATCCTTACTGATTACGCTAAATCCGGGTTGTCTAGAATCGCTGTTTCATGTTATACCGCACAGGTAGTTTCGAAATGGGGGTTGAGATGTTATCTTTACATAAGATCTTTGTCTTACCATTCCGACATCTTATCATCAGGTGATTTGTAAAATAAGCTCTGGGTTTATCTTTGCCCGACTTAATCTGTCCCACTGACGTCATTCCGTCACCAAGGGCTCTTTCAACATAATACTGAAACTAACTTTTTCTCTGATACCACTTTTAATATCAAAGTAACCACATGGGAATCAGTGGAAGGATGGTCTAAACCGTTGGTTTTCGACCGCTACGACCCGGGTTCGATTCCCGCATTGGGCACTTTTTTCTAAATAAAAAAATGCTCCAATGGCTTCCGATTCTTGCAAAAGTTCAACCCCACCAGCGAATGCAAGTAATCAAACGGAGCTCTGGCACATTTGTAAGTGCAAAGTCGAACTGCTTTTTACATGTGTAGACATGTGGTGCACTTACAGTAAAAGCAGTCGCCTACTTCTACTCACCATAATTATCATGACCTGTACCACGTGTACTTAGGGATAAGCAAAAAAAAGTAACCACATGAGAAATTATAAGGTAAACTTCAAGAATTCCTAACCATGTTCAACCCAACTTCTATAACGTTCAATTTTTTACTGGACATGGTGACTTCAACACATATTTGTTTAGAATTGGCACAATTGGTTCACCTGCATGCACTTGTGGAAACGAACAACAAACCCCTGAACATCTTCTGATAGACTGTCCATTAACTTCTGATCTAAGGGAAGAAACCCAACTTTACCTGACTAATACAAAACAAGCTGGTTGCAATAAAGACCAATACATAAAGTTTAATAGATTCTGCAGGATATATATTTTGAGGCGAAAGTATTGACTGTACATATTTCAAGCTACTATTTATAATTACTATATGCAAAATTTGACATCGAACTTTTAATTTTCATGATTCCCAATGTTCAACTGTATTAATTGTAAATAATTTAAAATATACACGCAATCATCCAAATTGTGGATATGGCGTGTCTCTCCCAACTGTTAAATAAAATAAAATAAATAAGGTGTAAAATATCAGGCTTTCAGGGATAAGCTTCTTTTAAAATATTTTAATGGGATTTTCATACAGTATTTAGAGAATCCCCGATTCCGACGACCCGGCCCTGATGCTTAGTTAAGAGCTCATCGCCCAACAGCTGCCCTCCTGCAAGGTCCGGGGGGACCACCTCTACTCCACGCCATGTGTAAATAGCCAGGACAAGGTGACTCGAATGTAACACCTGTAAACTGAGACGAAATAAATAAAATTTCATGTAGACATATACCAAGATTTGTTTTGTATAATTGCTATTAATAATAAATAATATGTAAAGTTAAATTGGTTACGTCCTTCTTACTTACTTTAATTACATAATAATAATATGTAGCAACTAATTAGCGAATAATTTCTAACGCTTTGCCTAATGTTTTAATTTTTGTTCGCTCCTGACGAGGACAAAAGATTTTTGTCGAAACGTCGAGACAATAAAAAGATTCACTGGCCGAAGTGTCTTTTATTTGAAGAAGTATTTAGAGAGTACTTGTATTTAGGGAAGAGGTGAAAATTTAGTGAAAACTTATAAAAATCGCTAATTAGTTGCTACATATTATTATTATGTAATTAAAGTAAGTAAGAAGGACGTAACCAATTTAACTTTACATATTATTTATTATTAATAGCAATTATACAAAACAAATCTTGGTATATATGTCTACATGAAATTTTATTTATTTATTTCGTCTCAATTTACAGGTGTTACATTCGAGTCACCTTGTCCTGGCTATTTACACATGGCGTGGAGTAGAGGTAGTTCCCCCGGACCTTGCAGGAGGGCAGCTGTTGGGCGATGAGCTCTTAACTAAGTGTCAAGGCCGGGTCGTCGGAATCGGGGATTGATATCTCCTTTATTTTGTAGAATATCTTGTATGGTTGGATTATTTGAATTTTGCATTTGAAGGTATAATTTCTTAACGGAAGTTTGGTACATATCTTCTAGATCGGGTTGGTTCAACTCCTCCTTCAGTATCTTGTTTAATAGGCTGAATGGAGCTCCTATACTTGTCCGAAGGCAGATTCTCATAAATGCGTTTATCCTATTTTTATCTGTGGTTGTAATATATTTGCACCAAACTGGGAGTGCGTATGTTACTATCGGGAGGATACAACTTCTACATGAAGAGAGAGAGAAAATATCTTTATTTACGGGGCTGCTAACCAAAATAAATGATTTTTGAGCCCCAGTGGCCGCGTAAAGCGGAATATATAAAACCACTATGACCAGGGTGGAGAGGCAAAGGACAGGATCACCGTCAGGGAAGAGGCAGGTTAGGTCGGATTGGGTCCGCGAAGGTCAGGAGGCAGAAAGAAGGCGGGAGGACTAGAACTTTGCAGCTCTGGCAGTTGGGCAAGACATTGATCTTGCCTCGTGGTCGGCAGAGAGGCCCTTGGCTGAGCAGTTGGCGCAGTTCTACATGAAAACAACAAAACTATAATTATATACATACAAGTTCCTTTTCAAACACGAGCTCATCTATAGCCATTGTTACTCTGTGTTATATTCCAACAATTAAATCACATAGTCCGCTAGTTTGTGATGACAGTCAATAGATAGCATCTAGCTTTGACATCTATTTTGACGGGAGAGGTCATCTTTATCTTTACAAATCAATATCTTCCCAGAAAAATTTCCATCTATGATTTGATCAATTAGCTTGTGTATGCCTAATGTATGAAAAAAGTTAAAATTGTATAAGCTTAAGATTTTGCTTTGTTTTAAAAATGAATCGATGTTGGTTCCATATGCTTGAATTGAATATTACACCTTAGTTCTATATATATTTTATTGCTTAGAAAGGAACACAACAAAAAAAGAAACTACAATTACAAAATGATTTGATAACTAAGAAAAAAAAACAATAATAATTAAAAAAAGCTGATGATGATAAGAAATTGAATATGTCTGCCAGAAAATGCTTCTATGAATTAATAAATAAGATTAATTACAAAATTAACATATAAACTTCAAACACCTAATATAACAATTTCATTGTTTCAGGATGGAGTTACCGGGACAAGATAAACCCTCAGTCTTATCGATGTCCAGAAGACAACGGACTATTCCCAAATTTGCATAACTGTCAGACCTACTTCCAATGTGAGAATGGAACTTCTTCTGTGAAAGAATGCTCTCCAGGCCTACATTTCAACAGCGCCACTAAGGTGTGTGATTGGCCAGAGAAAGCTCACTGTCTAGGTAAGTACCATCTTATTAGCTTTTACAATTCCTTGATAATCCATATACAACGTGTAATCAATAATTTCCAGGAATGAGACTGGATCACGTAAAATATTCAAAATAATGAAATAATTTTATAAGGACCTTATAGATAAAACATTTATCAACACGTAGAAATAAAAATTGATCACATAGACGCACGCGCTCACGTTTTATCGAATTTATAAGCTCGAGTATATCAGAACATTTTCGAATTTCAGTATGGACTGTATTGAAAAACAGCGAGTCTGCATAGAGTTTTGCTTTAAATTAAGGAAAACAGCTTCAGAATCATTTAAAATCTTGAAGCTGGCTTTTAAAGAAGATGCCCTATCACATTCGAAGACATTTGAATGGTTTGCACGATTAAAAGCTGGTCGAATAAGCAAGAGAAAGCAAGGATGTTCAAATCGAAGCTTTAGTGCCTTCTTATCACTATATTTGATGTGAAGGGATTGTTACACTATGAATTCGTTTCCGAGTGTCAGACCATTAATCAACATTACTATCTTGATGTATTGCGACGTTTAAGAGAGCCTGTGTGTCATAAAAGACCCGAAAAATGGCATCAGAAAAATTGGCTCTTGCATCATGACAACGCACGGCCACATACAGCAGTCACTGTACAACTCTATTTGGTTAAACACGGAATTGCTTTACTACCCCAGCCACCCTATTCTCCTGACTTGCTCCCAACGACCTTTTCTTTTACCCTAAAATTAAAAGAGTCTTAAAAGGACCTCGATTTGACTCAATACCTGAAATAAAGGAAAATACGAAGAATATTTTGAAAAGCCTGAAAGATGAGGATTTTCAGAGGTGTTTTGATACCTGGAAAAAAGATGGAACAAGTGTATAGATAGTGACTGTCATTATTTTGAGAAATTTTAAATAAAACTTTATTATACTTTTGTATTTCTTTAAATATTTAGCATTCCTGGAAATTATTGAGCACACTATGTAGATAATACAATGTATATATGTGTCTTCAAAAACGTCACTGTAATATCTTTCAGAGTTATTGTCTGAATATTGATACACATGCTAAAAAATACAACTTCCTTAAGTTTTGTCCATGAGTGTATACATGTGTGTCTTCAATAAAGGTCACTGTAATATCTTTCAGAGTTATTGTCTTAATCCCGATATACATGCTAAAAGGTACAACTTCCTTAAGTTTTGTCCATGAGTGTATACATGTGTGTCTTCAATAAAGGTCACTGTAATATCTTTCAGAGTTATTGTCTTAATCCCGATATACATGCTAAAAGGTACAACTTCCTTAAGTTTTGTCCATCAGTGTATACATGTGTGTCTTCAATAAAGGTCACTGTAATATATTTCAGAGTTATTGTCCTAATCCCGATATACATGCTAAAAGGTACAACTTCCTTAAGTTTTGTCCATGAGTGTATATATGTGTGTCTTCAATAAAGGTCACTGTAATATCTTTCAGAGTTATTGTCTGAATCCCGATATACATGCTAAAAGGTACAACTTCCTTAAGTTTTGTCCATGAGTGTATATATGTGTGTCTTCAATAAAGGTCACTGTAATATCTTTCAGAGTTATTGTCTGAATCCCGATATACATGGTAAAAGGTACAACTTCCTTAAGTTTTGTCCATGAGTGTATATATGTGTGTCTTCAATAAAGGTCACTGTAATATCTTTCAGAGTTATTGTCTGAATCCCGATATACATGCTAAAAGGTACAACTTCCTTAAGTTTTGTCCATGAGTGTATATATGTGTGTCTTCAATAAAGGTCACTGTAATATCTTTCAGAGTTATTGTCTGAATCCCGATATACATGCTAAAAGATACAACTTCCTTAAGTTCTGTCCATGAGTGTATATCATCTTAACCATTCTTCATAAAATAATTTAAGAATTACATAAGTTTTCTTTGCAGATGGAGGCCACGAGCAGCTGACATTCAAAGCCCGTAGACTGGGGGAGTATGTCCCTGGGGTGAACTGCCCATCCCCACGGTGTAACTGCATCTTCCCCAGTCAAGAGCGATGTGACCAGTACTTCCTCTGTAGGAGCGGCAAAGCTTATCTCTTCACCTGTTCTCCTGGACTACTCTTCAGTCAGGACATGATGTCCTGTGACTACGAGGAGTTCGTCTCTTGTGGGCCAGGTAAACTCTTGCTTCCCTTTTATAACTCTTCATTCTTACACCATACTTTAGCGTGTAGTGCTGATGTGTAAATTTTTGAACAAATACACCTATCCCCCGATTTACACGGTACTTGTTTTACACGTTTTCGCTTTTATACGGTTTTCCAAATAAGTTTTTTTTTTGTTTTTATCGTACTATACTAAATGCTACTGTGATTGAACACATGCGCTGTGTACACATCTCACGAGGAATCCCGAGCTTATGTGCTGACTTGCTGCACGCGGACACTGTGTCTGTATTTCTAATTAAAAAAAATAATAATTTTCGATTTACACGTTTTTCTCAGGAATGTATCTACCGTGTAAATCGGGGGATAGGTGTATAGTCAAACAAATACCTTCAGGACAAATGTCTAACATTAAAATTTCTTGAAAAAGGAACAAAAGTTAACGGCGACGCGATGAGTTTCATTAATTAATGCTTGTTCCTTCTTCAAGATGATATCAGGCGATTCCTTCCCTTGTCATAAAATGTCTTTTTAGTCAAATTCTTGATGACTAAATGACATTCAGAAAAATGTCTGTAAAAAAAAATAGATCGTACAAAATGACATTCAGTCAAATGTCTGCCAGCCAAAAATACGTCGTACAAAATGACATTCAGTCAAATGTCTGTCAGTCCAAAATAGATCGTTCAAAATGACATTCAGCTAAATGTCTGTCAGTCCAAAATAGGTTGTCCAAAAGGACATTCGGCCAAATGTCTGTTAGCCACAAATATGTCGCCCAAAAGGACATTCAGTAAATGTCTGCCAATCCAAAATAGATAGTCCAAAATGACATTCAGTCAAATGTCTGCCAATCCAAAATAGATAGTCCAAAATGACATTCAGTCAAATGTCTGCCAATCCAAAATAGATAGTCCAAAATGACATTCAGTCAAAATGTCTGCCAGTCCAAAATAGATAGTTCAAAAGGATATTCAGCCAAATGTCTGTCACCAAAAATAGGTCGTCCAAAAGGACATTCAGCCAAAATGTCTATATGTGTATGCCAAATAGACAAATGCTTAATGATCAATAAACTAAATTAAAAGCATATAAAGGGTCGTTACAAATATGGCTAATAAGATACCCAATATGTAAATATTGCCACTGATAATCTATGCAATTTAGCGCACATTACTCCAAAGAATTAACCATGGAGATTATATCAAATCCTCTTATATAGATACTGCTGAGAAAACAAAAATATTCCCTTCGTTTTCTACTACAAGCTTATTGGATCAAATTCTCTTGTATATATAACCTCTCCACGAAGAATTCAGATTCAATCTTGCTACCTAGACGGCATCTCATCTATTCTCAGATGGTAAAAGACAAATAGAGAAAGTACAATGCCCAAGACTGTCTTCTATTTTAAGATTCTGCTAGCAAAACCTCGAAAAAATAGAAGAATAGACAATAACGTAATAGGATTATCATATATCCTTGATACAACTACAGAGTATGTGGAAATACCATCCTGCTATGGAGAGATACTAATGGGGTTACTATAATGTGATGGCAGATAGGCATTATGTGTTGTCTTTCTTTGGCCTTTAAATCCTTATCCTATTGAAATGGTATGTGAAATTATGATGTATAAGCCGCGAATGAAATGTATTATACAGATTTCTGTTTTGAGTATCGAATTCTATTTTTAAAAGAATTATTCTTCAATATAATTGTCGCATACCTCGACATATTTGCATAGTATTGTTTTGTTTTATATATTTTACATGTTGTTTCTTATGATAGGTGAATATATTTGCATGTCCGCGAGTAGCGCGATGTATATATTTATGTGAAGAGAATAATAAAGTTAGAGTTTTCTATTGCTATGAAACTTCTCATGTCTCTTTAAACTCGTTCTTTTTGATTGGAACCTTACAATAATCATTCTACTTTGTATTATATAATGGTTCAAAATGTCAATTTATGATTTCATTTTTTGTTATTTTGCAGAAACGACAACAGCAGACTTCACTACAGAAGGCACAACCATAGAAGAAGAGATAACAACCAGCCGTGAAGCCTCAACAACAGAAAAAGAGACAGAACAACCAACAACCCCAGAGGCCACGACTGCTGAAGAAGAGACAACAACCAGCCGTGAAGTCTCAACAACAGAAAAAGAGACAGAACAACCAACAACCCCAGAGGCCACGACTGCTGAAGAAGAGACCACAACCAGCCGTGAAGCCTCAACAACAGAAAAAGAGACAGAACAACCGACAACCCCAGAGGCCACGACTGCAGAAGAAGAGATAACAACCAGCCGTGAAGTCTCAACAACAGAAAAAGAGACAGAACAACCAACAACTCCAGAGGCCACGACTGCTGAAGAAGAGACAACAACCAGCCGTGAAGTCTCAACAACAGAAAAAGAGACAGAACAACCAACAACTCCAGAGGCCACGACTGCTGAAGAAGAGACAACAACCAGCCGTGAAGCCTCAACAACAGAAAAAGAGACAGAACAACCAACAACCCCAGAGGCAACGACTGCAGAAGAAGAGATAACAACCAGCCGTGAAGTCTCAACAACAGAAAAAGAGACAGAACAACCAACAACCCCAGAGGCCACGACTGCTGAAGAAGAGACAACAACCAGCCGTGAAGCCTCAACAACAGAAAAAGAGACAGAACAACCAACAACTCCAGAGGCCACGACTGCTGAAGAAGAGACAACAACCAGCCGTGAAGTCTCAACAACAGAAAAAGAGACAGAACAACCAACAACCCCAGAGGCCACGACTGCAGAAGAAGAGACAACAACCAGCCCTGAAGTCTCAACAACAGAAAAAGAGACAGAACAACCAACAACCCCAGAGGCCACGACTGCAGAAGAAGAGACAACAACCAGCCCTGAAGTCTCAACAACAGAAAAAGAGACAGAACAACCAACAACCCCAGAGGCCACGACTGCTGAAGAAGAGACAACAACCAGCCGTGAAGCCTCAACAACAGAAAAAGAGACAGAACAACCAACAACCCCAGAGGCCACGACTGCAGAAGAAGAGACAACAACCAGCCCTGAAGTCTCAACAACAGAAAAAGAGACAGAACAACCAACAACCCCAGAGGCCACGACTGCAGAAGAAGAGACAACAACCAGCCGTGAAGCCTCAACAACAGAAAAAGAGACAGAACAACCAACAACCCCAGAGGCCACGACTGCAGAAGAAGAGACAACAACCAGCCCTGAAGTCTCAACAACAGAAAAAGAGACAGAACAACCAACAACCCCAGAGGCCACGACTGCTGAAGAAGAGACAACAACCAGCCGTGAAGTCTCAACAACAGAAAAACAGACAGAACAACCAACAACTCCAGAGGCAACGACTGCAGAAGAAGAGATAACAACCAGCCGTGAAGTCTCAACAACAGAAAAAGAGACAGAACAACCAACAACCCCAGAGGCCACGACTGCAGAAGAAGAGACAACAACCAGCCGTGAAGCCTCAACAACAGAAAAAGAGACAGAACAACCAACAACCCCAGAGGCCACGACTGCAGAAGAAGAGACAACAACCAGCCCTGAAGTCTCAACAACAGAAAAAGAGACAGAACAACCAACAACCCCAGAGGCCACGACTGCTGAAGAAGAGACAACAACCAGCCGTGAAGCCTCAACAACAGAAAAAGAGACAGAACAACCAACAACCCCAGAGGCAACGACTGCAGAAGAAGAGATAACAACCAGCCGTGAAGTCTCAACAACAGAAAAAGAGACAGAACAACCAACAACCCCAGAGGCCACGACTGCTGAAGAAGAGACAACAACCAGCCGTGAAGCCTCAACAACAGAAAAAGAGACAGAACAACCAACAACTCCAGAGGCAACGACTGCAGAAGAAGAGACAACAACCAGCCGTGAAGCCTCAACAACAGAAAAAGAGACAGAACAACCAACAACCCCAGAGGCCACGACTGCTGAAGAAGAGACAACAATCAGCCGTGAAGTCTCAACAACAGAAAAACAGACAGAACAATCAACAACCCCAGAGGCCACGACTGCTGAAGAAGAGACAACAACCAGCCGTGAAGCCTCAACAACAGAAAAAGAGACAGAACAACCAACAACCCCAGAGGCAACGACTGCAAAAGAAGAGACAACAACCAGCCGTGAAGCCTCAACAACAGAAAAAGAGACAGAACAACCAACAACTCCAGAGGCCACGACTGCTGAAGAAGAGACAACAACCAGCCGTGAAGCCTCAACAACAGAAAAAGTGACAGAACAACCAACAACTCCAGAGGCCACGACTGCTGAAGAAGAGACAACAACCAGCCGTGAAGCCTCAACAACAGAAAAAGAGACAGAACAACCAACAACCCCAGAGGCCACGACTGCTGAAGAAGAGACAACAACCAGCCGTGAAGCCTCAACAACAGAAAAAGAGACAGAACAACCAACAACCCCAGAGGCAACGACTGCAGAAGAAGAGACAACAAATAGCCGTGAAGCCTCAACAACAGAAAAAGAGACAGAACAACCAACAACTCCAGAGGCCACGACTGCTGAAGAAGAGACAACAACCAGCCGTGAAGCCTCAACAACAGAAAAAGAGACAGAACAACCAACAACCCCAGAGGCCACGACTGCTGAAGAAGAGACATCAACCAGCCGTGAAGCCTCAACAACAGAAAAAGAGACAGAACAACCAACAACCCCAGAGGCCACGACTGCTGAAGAAGAGACAACAACCAGCCGTGAAGCCTCACAACAGAAAAAGAGACAGAACAACCAACAACTCCAGAGGCCACGACTGCTGAAGAAGAGACAACAACCAGCCGTGAAGCCTCAACAACAGAAAAAGAGACAGAACAACCAACAACCCCAGAGGCCACGACTGCTGAAGAAGAGACAACAACCAGCCGTGAAGCCTCAACAACAGCAAAACAGACAGAACAATCAACAACCCCAGAAGTCACGACTGCTGAAGAAGAGACAACAACCAGCCGTGAAGCCTCAACAACAGAAAAACAGACAGAACAACCAACAACAATATTCTCCACAAATTCTGAAGACGATACCACAACCAAGATGAAAACAACTTCATCAGAAATACCAACATCTACAATAAGAACATCAACCAACCTACCAGTAACGCCCACCATGGATCCAAATTGCCCAGAACCCAATGGAATCTTTGCCGGTGAGGATGAGGATTGCAGCTCATTCTACCTATGCTTCGAGGGAGTCGCTCAGAGGAATACATGTCCTGAAGGCCTGGATTTCAACGCCTTCAAAAAAGTTTGCGATTGGAAATGGAATGTGGACTGCGGTAAGTACTTTTCGAATCAAACTACTTGGGCAAAACGGCTTGATAACATAGGTTGACGTTTAAGACACAGATTCAGTTGAAGATAGCTTCATTTACATGAAAAGAATGAGTATAAAAGTGAAATTTTATTTGAAATAGGTTGATAAATTAAAGAAAAAGGTATCTTCGGATCGTAAAAATGTAGGTTGCTGATGGCAAAAGCTTTCAATAGTTGCAATAGCTATGTTATAGCTATGGTTATAGCAATCTGGTGGATTAAATTGGCAAAATCGCTTGAATGATACAACAATGAATAGCCAAGAAATCTCAAATATCGCTTATTTTCAGTTCACAAATTACAGAAATTCATCTTATAGGATAAAAAAAGATTAATAGCTCTAAATAATTAGATCCTCGACCTGCAGATGGCGCTATATTTGTTCTCTTTATTAATTTTCTGCTGCTAAAATAAATTTTAAAATCTTGGTGCCGTATGTGTAGAAGGAACAAGTCCAGTGTTCCCTCCCCCTGATGAATACCACGGACTGGACTGCCCCTGTACCGGTTGTGTTCTGGTACAGCCCACAGACTGCCGTCAGTATTTCTACTGCGACCAAGAGTCTCACGCCTTCCTCTTTAACTGTTCTGACGGACTGGCCTTCAGTCCCGACCTAGGAACCTGTGTGAGGTCCTCAGGATGCGGGGAATCTACCTCTACTGTAGGACCAACCACCTCAGAAGAAACCATACAACCATCCACTGAAGAACAGACAACACAAACATCCCCTGAAGAACAGACCACACCAACATCTACCAAAGAACAGACCACACAAACAGCCAATGAAGAACAGACCACAACTGAGCATCAAAAATTCGAATGTCCCCAAAGAAACGGGTGGTTCCCCCATCCAACCATCTGCACCGTGTTCTACCAGTGTTCCAACTGGATTCCCCACGAGATTCCCTGTCCCAGCGGTCTGTTCTTCAATCCTACCTCTAACGTGTGCGACTGGCCCGAGGAAGCAGGATGTGGTGAGTTTGTTCATGTACCATCACCAAAACAAACCTTTCATGTTTTAAACCCATTTTAACCACAGACGTGACTCCCCATTTCTTAATTAGAATGTTTTCAGCTTTCTGCCACTGTAAATTTCATTCTAATTTAAAACATTAAAAAATCGTGGTTGACTTTTCTTGATTTATCAAAAAAATGAGTTGGCTAAATATCAGGGAACAGGCTAAATCAATGTTTAGTTTATTTCTGTTCCACTAGATGACGCTCTGGCATCTAAAAGTTCATATGAACGAGGTCAGGAAATGCCTTTTTTGATTTAAAGATAAGTATTTGGTGAGTTGCAAGTAGTCAAAGTGGTAAGGACGAACACAGGAGCAAGAACCCGTAAGGAGTAGGCCAGAAATCCACCAAGAGCACGACCTGCATGGAGACGGCGTCGGAGAGATCTCCACAACATAATCGAAATCAGGGGATTTTATACTCTTTCCCAAGCGGGACAAGGCAATCACCAGAATTTACCGACCATTATGTAAAAAGGCAAGACAACGTAGTCGTCTGGATTTAATTTTTTTTGCAACTTCATCTATTTATTAAGGTTCGACTTACATAGAGACGACGTCCGAGAGATCTGCCTTAAAATCATCGAATCCATGGGATTTTATACAAGTACCTTTTACAATTTTTTTTACGTATACTTGTGCTTTTACTTTTCCTCGAGCAAGACAGGACTATGACTTCTGAGTTCCCATAATTAAATGACTCTTATGCAAGAAAGTAAAACAACGTGGTTGTCTGAGTCTAACTTTGCAACTTTCTCTATATTTCTTTATATTTCCTCACAGATCATTTTATAAAGACATCTTCATAGCGTACATTTCTTCTATGTACCCCTTTATTTTATGACAGATATTTATAAAATTAAGTGAAGTCTATTCCAGATAGAATAACATAGTCCTCTTTTCAGTTTCAGAGTCTTCTTCTTTCTATCTCCACTCAATCATATTAGGGTAGCATGCTTGTAAAGCTTGAGATCATGATTTGGTGAAGTAGAATGCGTCTGCCTTTGTCATTAAGACTGGGAGCACTACTCAGTGGCAGGCCGACTTAGCTCCAAAATAAATGGCCGCCTCTGACATGAGGAACAGAGACCATGTGCAGCTGCTCCTAACATGGAGTACAAACTCATCCTGTATCCCTGGATTAGGAGCCCTTACAGGGTACTATCAGCCGGGCCAGCTGAGCCCAGGTTTTTTAGTGAGCTTGTTACTGCTCCCACTACTCCTTTTTCATCTGGGCTTGGGACCGGCAAAGACGGAGTTAGTTTAAGAGTTCAATCGATAAATTAGTTTTCTAGAAAAATCTCATTCCACAAGTTTAGATTCTCTTCCATTGAAACTGAAGTTGTGTATTCAACTATCGATGCTTTTATTTTTATGCGCAATTCTTGTATTTCCTTAAAAATATCAATTTTACTACGATATATAAAAAGAGTTTTACTATTCCACATACACACACAATTCTTTCAGCATATTTATATAAGACTTAGCATTGGCTTGAAGTTCTAAATCATGGATATATGTGCCCAGGAACGCCTGCCACAGGAACAACCCCTCAAGATCACCATGCTTCCAACTTCAGCTGTCCCTGCGATTGCTGCATGGTCGCTGATCCCAACAGCTGCGATTCCTTCTACATTTGTAGACATTTTGAAGCCTTCAGAGAAGATTGCAGTGAAGGCTTGAAGTTTAACACGGAACTGCTGAACTGTGACTTGGCCGAGAATGTAGATTGTGGGTCTACCACCAGAACTTCAACCACAGCAAGACCTTCAACAATAACTTCAACCACAGCAAGACCTAACACTACCTCGACCACAACAAGACCTTCAACAGATACTTCAACCACAGCAAGACCCTCTAACACTACCACAGCAAGACCTAACACTACCACGACCACAGCAAGACCTTCAACAAAAACTTCCACCACAGAAAGACCTTCAACCACAGCAAGACCTTCAACAAAAACTTCCACCACAGCAAGACCTTCAACCACAACAAGACCTTCAACAAAAACTTCCACCACAGCAAGACCGTCAACCACAACAAGACCTTCAACAAAAACTTCCACCACAGCAAGACCTTCAACCACAGCAAGAACTTCAACAATAACTTCAACCACAGCAAGACCTAACACTACCACGACCACAACAAGACCTTCAACAAAAACTTCGACCACAACAAGACCTTCAACAAAAACTTCAACCACAGCAAGACCTAACACTACCACGACCACAACAAGACCTTCAACAAAAACTTCGACCACATCAAGACCTTCAACAAAAACTTCAACCACAGAAAGACCTAACACTACCACAGCAAGACCTAACACTACCACGACCACAACAAGACCTTCAACAAAAACTTCCACCACAGCAAGACCTTCAACAAAAACTTCGACCACAGCAAGACCTTCAACAAAAACTTCGACCACAGCAAGACCTAACACTACCACAGCAAGACCCTCTAACACTACCACGACCACCATTTTCCCAACCCAGAACCCCCACTGTCCACACCCCAACGGGATGTTCCCCATTAAAGATGAATGCGAATCTTTCTACGTCTGCTCAGGAGGTATATCCGAGAAAAAGAGCTGTCCCCCGGGTCTTTTCTTCAATGCCTTCACAAAAGTATGCGACTGGGAATGGAATGCTGGATGTGGTAAGTGTCAATTTGGAATCCTATAATACTCTTTAGATAGCGGATCAAGCAAAGCTTTGGTTACATGGATAGGAAATTGGTAAATCCGCTGGGAGGGTTCAACACTGGTGAGCCAACCTCTCACAATATTTTTTCATCACAGTAAGGACAGTAGAAGTTTGTTTTATTTGTGAAATAAACATTCGTGCATTAATTATTTCTTATACATGGATATATATGTGTGAGTGAGGAGGAAAAAAAAAACAAAAAAAAAAAACAAAAGCTTTATTAAGACCTTTTAGTCTTATACAGATTCTCCAAGCATAAATATAGGATACATGCAGGAAAAACAGTGATAAAACTTAATGGTAATATGGTATTTATATACAGGGAACATTATATAAAGACAATCAAGCTAATAGATTAATCTGAGCAAATTGGAGGCAAAGAGAGTTACTATACATGGATTTACCACAGATTCTCGTGTTAGGTCTTGTGGAGTTATTTGGTAGCAGCTCTGAGACTTAGCTATGTAGAACTTTTCCTAGACATCATCCCCGCCCATTGCCGGTTGGGCTTCACTTGTAAGCATTTCGACCTGTGAGTCAATTGTGGAGTCTTCCAATAGTAACTTAGTTGAATCCCTCAAGCTGCTTTTGTAAGATGTAGCCTTGTCAGCTGTCCAGGAATACTTGCCAACAGAACGAAACGTCGTATCTTAAATATATATACACCCATACCTCGCTTTGCGTCGGGATTACGTTCCAAAAAAACACGACGCAAATTGAAACTATGCAAAGTGAAAATATGTGAAGGCGCAATCAAAAACAAAGGTGTTGCCATATTTTAAGAAAAAAAAATAAAATAAAAAAAAATAAAGACTCGAATCCAAAACAATGCAACTTCGAAAATCTAACGACGCACAATGAAAATCAGTAAAAATTAAGCAGCGATGAAACTTCGAAAAAAACGCAAAACGAAACGACGCAAAGCGAGGTATTGGTGTACATAGGTTGTTAAAAAAATAATACCTGTTTGGCTATAACTCGAAAATTACTAAATATTTTAAATTCAAATTTTGTACACATATAAATCAAATATTTGTTAATAGAATGGTATTATTCAAAATATTCTCCATTGGAGTCTATATATTTACTTCAACGTTGAACCCATACTGAAAATCCGCTTTGGAAATATGCTGGAGGTTGTTTTCTCAATCATGTCTTTATGGCCTGTTTTACTTCCTGTAGGTCTTCAAATCTTTATCCTTTCAGGCTTCTTTTTTTCCATTGGGGAGAATAAATAGAAGTCACAAGTTGTGAATATTTTTTGCTGTTTGGAAGATTATTTTAAAATGTTATAGCTACAGCAAGCTATTCTTGATTTACGATGCACTAGCGCGCTATCTGTTATGAAAATTCTAAACTATTTTAGACGCGTAAGATTCTTTTTGAAATTAAACAATTTCTACTGCCCTTACTGCAATGGAAAATTTAATGGGAGGGCCTGGTTCATCAGTGGTAAACCCTCCCAGCGGTTTCGCCAGTTTAATCTACCATACCGCTGTTATATTGTATTTTTCGATCTTCTTTTTATAGTGATACTGATGCTAGACTCTTTGAATGGGTATTTTAGATTAACTATGGATATAAGCTTTGAGGACAGTAGAATTACATACAATTTAAAATATATAATATGCTTCGAGCAATCGCTCTTCCGCAAATATCAAATTGAGTCTTTTATTAGAACATTTATATTACGATGCACTAGCGCGCCATCTGTTATCAAAATTAGAAACTATTTTAGTTTCTAATTTTCATATTCTTGATTTATTTACGATCTGCCATTTTGATTACTTTCTGTCATCTTCTTGAGGGGAATCAGTTCTTGAGTTCTAGATTCCATGAATCTTCCAGAGGACATGTATAGCATTATCCTATGTCCAATATCTACATTGTGTTCAAGATTAATTAAAAAAAACTAACACAATATATATATATATATATTTATAATATGATTCACTAGCGCGCCATCTGTTATCAAAATTCGAAACTATTTTAAAGGCGTAAGATTCTTTTTGAAATTAAACAATTTCTACCGCCCTTACTGCAATCTCGTACCTCTCATTAATTTTTCCATTGCAGTAAGGGCGGTAGTAATTGTTTAATTTCAAAAAGAATCTTACGCCTTTAAAATAGTTTCGAATTTTATATTTTTATTGTAAAATATGCTAAATTTCGATCAACTACGCAATTCTACTGGCTTAACAATGTCAAATGGAGAAATACAAGATTGACGTTGCTCGAATGAACGCTTATTTTACAATAAAAATATATAATAAATGATATTATTCGCGATCGAACGTTGTGGCCCACTGTATGTATTACATCCCAAACACGATGTGACGCCAGCCATCTCTGTCTTGAACTCGATATACGATGTCAATATAATATACGTATTGTAGAACAAAATTTGACAATTATATCGCAAATGTTTCTTTTGAACGAAAAATCTAAATTTATTTTAAGGAGAAATAACGATTATTTCTAACTTTAGGGATGAAGTATGAAAGGATGAATTGTGAAGAGTAATGATAAACGGAAAAATAAAAGTGTCCAGGGATAGGAATTTTTCCGTTTTATTATTACTCTTCACAATTCATTCTTTCATACTTCATCCCTAAGGTTAATAATAATCGTTATTTCTCCTTAAAATAAATTTCGATTTTTCGTTCAAAAGAAATATTTGCGGTATAATTGTCGAATTTCGTTCTACAATCATAAGCCGCATTATATTGTATTACAATATACGTATTGTTAATTTTTTTTAAAAATTATGATGCATTAGCGTGCAATCTGTTATGAAAATTGTAAACTATTATAGACGCGTATAATTCTTTTAAAAATTAAACAATTTCTACTACCCTTACTGCGAGTGAAAAATTAATGAGAGGGCCTGGATCATCAATGGTGAAGGTTCACTTGGGAGGAAGGGTTCACCACTGATGAACCAGGCCCTCCCATTAATTTTTCAATCGCAGTAAGGGCAGTAGAAATTGTTTAATTTTTAAAAAATTCTTTTTTTTTCTGCTTATCCCTAGTACACGTGGTACAGGCCATGATAATCATGGTGGGTAGAAGTAGGCGACTGCTTTTACTGTAAGTGCACCACATGTCTACATACGTGAAAAGCAGTTCAACTTTGCACTTAAAAATGTGCCAGAGCCCTGTTTGATTACTTGCACTCGCTGGTGGGGTTGGACTTTTGCAAGAATCGGGGATCATTGGAGCATTTTTTTATATACCAGAAAAAAGTGCCCAATGCGGGAATTGAACCCGGGTCGTAGCGGTCGAAAACCAACGGTTTAGACCATCCTTTCACCGACTCCCAAAAAAAAACCATACGCGTCTATAATAGTCTCTCAATTTTTAAATTACTTTTATTAAATAACTTTTAACAATTTTTGCTCAATGTTCGGTATGTGTTTGTAGAAGGATCAAGTCCAGTTTTCCCACCTCCCGAGGACTACCCAGGAATGGACTGCCCCTGTATTGGCTGTGTCCTGGTACAACCTACAAACTGTCGCCAATACATATACTGTGATCAAGAGTCCAACGCACTTCTATTCAACTGTTCCAATGGACTGGCTTTCAGTCCTGACCTAAAGACCTGTGTAAAGTCATCAGGCTGTGGTGAATCTACTTCCACAGAAAGTCCAGCTCTCATCTGTCCAGAGCCTAACGGACTTTTCCCCCATCCTACTCATTGCTCACAGTTCCTCCATTGCTCTCACGGCGTGCCATACGTCAAAGATTGTCCAAGTGATCTTCACTTCAACAGAGCATCGAAGGTGTGTGACTGGCAGGAACAAGCTGGATGTATCGGTGAGTCATCACTTTCATCAAATGATTGGAATGTATGTGTCTACGTCTACAGATTCCTATTTAAAAAAAAAAAGACAAATTTAAACCTATAATACTACTTACCTTCTTGAGAAATGATATCCATTTTTGGGAAAATATTGTTGATATAGCTTACATATAAAATCAATTATATTTAGAGAATTTATACATACATATATATATTTTGAAAATAGAGCAATCCATAAATAAATCTTTAAATAAAAAGGTATATCGACATTTGAAAATTATCCCGCATGTGTTTCTTTTCAACGAAAAATCAAAATTTATTTTAAGGACAAATAACGATTATTTATAACCTTAGAGATTAAGTATGAAAGGATGAATTGTGAAGAGTAATGATAAACGGAAAAATAAAAGTATCCAGGGATGGGAATGGACACTTTAATTTTTCCGTTTATCATTACTCTTCACAATTCATCCTTTCATACCTCATCACTAAGGTTAGAAATAATCGTTATTTCTCCTTAAAATAAATTTTGATTTTTCGTTGAAAAGAAACACATTCGGGATAATTTTCAAATGTCGTTTTACAATCACAAGCCGCATTATATTATATTGTATTATAAAAAGGCATATATTGGATCAAAATATCATTTATTTTACCAATATTTCAGTTGGATGAACGCTAACCTTTATCAAGGTATTATAGAATTGTTATAATATGTATAGATGAAAAATTTGGAGGGAAGAAATTTATCTATAAAAGCATATGGCGCCTCTTCAGTAGAATTAAACGTCAAAACTAAATGGTGAACAATAGATGGCGTTCATTTTTAAGGGAGAAGCGCCCCAGGCTTTTATAGATATGTATGTATATATATTTTATATATATTAAGGATTTTTATTTTGTTTTTAATTATATTTTATAGAACAACAAAAAAACTTCTGTGAATTCGATTGCCAGATAGCGCCGCTTTTACTATATGTATATTCTTTGTTACAAAACTATTTTAGAGGCGTAATATTCTTTTTAAAATAAAACAATTTCTACTGTCCTTACTGCAATGGAAAAATTAAAGGGAGAGCCTGGCTCATCAGTGGTGAACCCTCCCAGCGGTTTCGCCAGTTTAATCTACCATACCGCTTTTTTGGAACTTCCTTTTATAGTTGACTGTTGTAAGACTCTTGGAATGGGTATTTTAGAAGAACTATGGACATAAGTTTTTGGGACAGCAGAATTAAATATAATTATAAATATATAATATTTAAACAAGGTAAAATCCTCTGGAGTAACTTGGTAAAGAGAGAACATTCAAAGACAAAGAGGATAAGTTTCTTTTTATGAACATGCGTTCGAGCTTTCGGGCACAATGTCGCCCTTCAACAGGAATAAAACTACACAGAGAATCAAGATACGTCTATATATATACAGGTGATTAGCATAAACAAGAAAACTATTATTTTTAGAGAGATAAAATTTAAGTTTTATGTGTGATATACAAATCAGGTAATAGGAGAAATGTGATTATGCTAATATATGGTTTAATCTAATAGTTAAAGAATCTATAGGTTGTTGTGTGAACAGCTTATGTAAATATTTCATTATAAAGTTCCGGAATCTCAATGTGCCTATTGATGCTATTATATTTCAGAGATAGCAGCGCCTCGACAACCAATCTTTTATATCTATGCTGAATGTTAGAAAAATGCGAACGGGGTTCTATTGTATTAAAAGTATGACCTGTGTTTGAAATGTGTTGGGCTATGAGGGATCTAGGGTCATTATTTCTGATATTTCGGATATGTTCATCAATTCTGTCTTTTATGTGTCTACCAGTTTCTCCTATGTATAGGCTAGAGCAATTATTACATTTTAATGAGTAGACTGCATTATTAAAGTGTATTATTAAAGTGTATGGGTTTTAGGGGGAAATTTCCCCCTAAAACCCATACACTTTAATAATGCAGTCTACTCATTAAAATGTAATAATTGCTCTAGCCTATACATAGGAGAAACTGGTAGACACATAAAAGACAGAATAGATGAACATATCCGAAATATCAGAAATAATGACCCTAGATCCCTCATAGCCCAACACATTTCAAACACAGGTCATACTTTTAATACAATAGAACCCCGTTCGCATTTTTCTAACATTCAGCATAAATATAAAAGATTGGTTGTCGAGGCGCTGCTATCTCTGAAATATAATAGCATCAATAGGCACATTGAGATTCTGGAACTTTATAATGAAATATTTACATAAGCTGTTCACACAACAACCTATAGATTCTTTAACTATTAGATTAAACCATATATTAGCATAATCACATCTCTCCTATTACCTGATTTGTATATCACACATAAAACTTAAATTTTATCTCTCTAAAAAATAATAGTTTTCTTATTTATGCTAATCACCTGTATATATATAGACGTATATTGATTCTCTGTGTAGTTTTATTCCTGTTGAAGGGCGACATTGTGCCCGAAAGCTCGAACGCATGTTCATAAAAAGAAACTTATCCTCTTTGTCTTTGAATGTTCTCTCTTTACCAAATATATAATATGCTTCGAGCAATCGCTCTTCCACAAATATCAAATTGTGTCTTTTATTTGAACAATTATGTTACGATGCACTAGCGCGCCATCTGTTATCAAATTACAAAACTATTTTAGAGGCGTAATATTCTTTTTAAAATAAAACAATTTCTACTGTCCGGTATGGTAGATTAAACTGGCGAAACCGCTGGGAGGGTTCACCACTGATGAGCCAGGCCCTCCCTTTAATTTTTCCATTGCAGTAAGGACAGTAGAAATTGTTTTATTTTAAAAAGAATATTACGCCTCTAAAATAGTTTTGTAATTTGATAACAGATGGCGCGCTAGTGCATCGTAGCATATTCTTTGTTGTTTTCTACATTAGCATTCCTGAGACATAGGATACAAACAGCTGTTTGGACTGACCCACCTCAATCCTAGATCTATTGCCAGCCTCCCAGACTCAACCTTGGCATGAAAATTTCTGGTCAACTGGTTAAACTCAGCAATCAAAACAGGACGAGAGTAAAAGTACTCAACACTAGTCCATACTAGTAAGTTGGACTCTCAGGGTAGTTGGTGCTCTGTGCTCCCTGGGTTATAAATATCTCTCTACAGGAGAAGGATTCGCCAGACATCATCTTGAAGAAGGGATAAAACTTAACGGTGACGTGTTTCTTTTATTCCTTCATCAAAATATCTCTCTCTCTTTCTTATATCTATTTATTCATATATTTATCATTCCATAGAGACAAAGGTCGCCTCTCCCGTCAAAATAGACGTCAAAACCTGACGCCATCTATTGAACGTCGCCGCAAACTAGCAGCCTCAGGTCGGTGACCGCTAGTTTGAGGCGACGGTCAATAGATGGCGTCAGGTTTTGACGTTTATTTTGACGGGAGTGGCGACCTTTGTTTCTATGGATCAATATCCACCCGGCAAAATTTCCATCTATATTTATCATTATATAATCATATTTATTCATATTTATATTTATTCTGTATTTAACCTTATATAACTTATATTACTTTGAAATAAAGTAGTTTCAATCTCAATCTATTTCTTTAGCCGTCACAAAACTTTGTTGTAAATATGTAAATAAGTGTGTTGGGGTGTCTAGGAGGATCCACTCCGGCCCCTCCACCGACCCCCGAGCCCTCCCACGGGATAGACTGCCCCTGTGATGGCTGTTTGATCCCTGACCACGAGGACTGTTCCAGCTACTTCTTGTGTACCTCGGGCATGACATTCAGATTCCGCTGTAGTCCAGGACTGTCCTTCAATCCCAAGTTGGGGACCTGTGACGACAGACAGAACTTCCACTGTCACGTTGTCCCGTGTCCCCATCCCGAGGGACTGTTCCCCCACCCCACGGACTGCCACCGCTTCTACCAATGTCACCATTCTGTACCCAAACTTGTCACATGTCCTCAAGACTGGCATTTCAACCCAGATTCCAAAAGATGTATGGAGCCATGTCTAGCGGGCTGTGCCCATTTCCCACATGGTAACTGCTTTTTAATACTCTCTCACTCTCTAGAACATACATAATCGAACATGGATTAGAAGACTCTAAAGAAGAAAAGAAAAACTAATGAAAGATATTGTAAAGGAATCAATTCTTCATAATACAATTCTATACAATATAATGCGGCTTGTGATTGTAAAACGACATTTGAAAATTATCCCGCATGTGTTTCTTTTAAACGAAAAATCAAAATTTATTTTAAGAAGAAATAACGATTATTTCTAACCTTAGGGATGAGGTATGAAATGGATGAATTGTGAAGAGTAATGATAAACGGAAAAATAATCTATCGGATAATGTTAATAAGATATTGACAAGGAAATATAAACCGATTTCACAAATTCAAACCCATGCTGATAGCTCCTTAAGTTTCTTGAGGACTGTATTTTGTTCCTTAATAAGGCTTCACTCTACTGCTGCCTACCTCGTGTATTCCTATCAATCCAACACACCAATACTATGAGACACACACTTTATTTAAAACAACAAAACTATTTATACTCCTTGGCCCGTGGTCAAAAGAATTAAAAACAGAATAACTTATTTTACAAACGAAATTTATGCAAAATAGGCATTATCATCAATTTATCCAGCCACAGAATAAAAAGATTAATAAGAAATAAATATTCACAGATATTTACATCCAATTCTCAATACATATTATATTCATAAGAAATAAATAGAAGAGTTTATTGACAAAATTAATGTAAATAGTAGATCTCCTGGCACAGATTATATTAGTAAAAAGTCTCTCTCTCTCGAATTTTGTACAATGTGATTTGTGAAATCCTATTAACGCCTCTGATCATTGTGACCACCACGACTGCATCAAATCAACCTGCATAACATGACAACTGCATCAAACCAACATACCACACTACACTGCATCACCACGCCTTTACCGGTCCCAAGCCCGGATAAAAAAGGAGGAGGGGGAGCAGTAACAAGCTCACTAAAAAAACCTGGGTTCAGCTGGCCCGGCTGATAGTACCCTGTAAGGGCGATTAATCCAAGTATACAGGATGAGCAGCGTTTGTACTCCATGTTAGGAGCAGCTGCACATGGCGTCTGTTCCTCATATCAGAGGCAGCCATTTCTTTTGGAGCTAAGTCGGCCTGCCACTTAGTAGTGCTCCCAGTCTTAATGACAAAGGCAGACGCATTCTACTTCACTCAGACCCTAATATGATTGAGTGGAGATAAGGAAGAAGAAGACCACAGATAGTCGACAGATATTTCGTAATACCAAATATTTATAACTTGTTAAAAAATGAGTAATCCATTTCAAGAACATTAAAAGAAGTGCATATTTTGGATCAATCTTAATTTTTAAAATATATTTCGATATTTCGACTAGATATATTTTTCTAGGGAATCTTCTAGGATTTTAAATCTATTATTAGAAAATATTTGTTTTTGTGTAAATATCGATTTTATTTTAATTATTTTGTTGTATTTTTTCCAGGATGCGCTCAGGCTTCTACTCCATCTGAGATAACGTCAACGGGAGTTGAAACTTCCTCAGAGCAAAGCACCACTCCAAACCTAATAACAACACGAAAAGGTCCCAGCACGGGACCAGAGACTTCCAGCTCAAGACCAGAAACAGAAGGTACCAGCACGGAACCAGCCACAGCGACTTCTAGCTCAAGACCAGAAACAGAAGGTCCCAGCACGGAACCAGAAACAGAAGGTCCCAGCACGGAACCAGAAACAGAAGGTCCCAGCACGGAACCAGAAACAGAAGGTCCCAGCATGGAACCAGAAACAGAAGGTCCCAGCACGGAACCAGAAACAGAAGGTCCCAGCACAGAAACAGAAGGTACCAGCACGGAACCAGAAACAGAAGGTCCCAGCACGGAACCAGAAACAGAAGGTCCCAGCACAGAACCAGAAACAGAAGGTCCCAGCACGGAACCAGAAACAGAAGGTCCCAGCACAGAACCAGAAACAGAAGGTCCCAGCACGGAACCAGAAACAGAAGGTCCCAGCACAGAACCAGAAACAATAGGTCCTAGCACGGAACCAGAAACAGAAGGTCCCAGCACGGAACTAGAAACAGAAGGTCCCAGCACGGAACCAGAAACAGAAGGTCCCAGCACGGAACAAGAAACAGAAGGTCCCAGCACGGAACTAGAAACAGAAGGTCCCAGCACGGAACCAGAAACAGAAGGTCCCAGCACGGAACAAGAAACAGAAGGTCCCAGCACGGAACCAGAAACAGAAGGTCCCAGCACGGAACTAGAAACAGAAGGTCCCAGCACGGAACCAGAAACAGAAGGTCCCAGCACGGAACAAGAAACAGAAGGTCCCAGCACGGAACCAGAAACAGAAGGACCCAGCATGGAACCAGAAACAGAAGGTCCCAGAACAGAACCAGAAACAGAAGGTCCCAGCACGGAACCAGAAACAGAAGGTCCTAGCACGGAACCAGAAACAGAAGGTCCCAGCACGGAACAAGAAACAGAAGGTCCCAGCACGGAACCAGAAACAGAAGGTCCCAGCACAGAACCAGAAACAGAAGGTCCCAGCACGGAACCAGAAACAGAAGGTCCCAGCACGGAACCAGAAACAGAAGGTCCCAGCACAGAAACAGAAGGTCCCAGCACAGAACCAGAAACAGAAGGTCCCAGCACAGAACCAGAGACTTCTAGCTCAAGAGGAGAAATCACAACCACCGAAGCAACCACAGAAAGATCAACTATGCAAACTGCATTCAGCACATCTTCCAGAGAACAATCGACCAAGGGAGAAGCTACAACTACCACAGCAACCACACCAGAATACCACTGTCCCAGGAACTTCGGGCTGTTCCCTCATCCAACACGTTGCGACAAGTTCGTCCATTGTTCCCACGGAATTCCTTACTTCAAGGACTGTCCGGACCAATTGAACTTCAACACAGAAAACAACGTCTGTGATTGGCCTGAGAACGTGGATTGCCGTAAGTACCCAATTTACATATCCATTTTGACTCACAATAATTCCAAGTACTTACAAAATCAATGATAGCCCAGTGATACCCTTGTCATAGATATCATCTTCGTGAATAGAGGAATGCCCAGACAGTCTAATATGCCTCCACATTAACTATCTTTGATCTGTTGAAATTTTACAGAGTAACAATGGCTATAGATGAAACTGAGTTTCAAAAGGAACTCGTATGTATATAATGTTTTAGTATTGTTTTTGTTGTTTTCATGTAGACATATATACCAAGATTTGTTTTAGTATAATTTCTATTAATAATAAATAATATGTAAAGTTAAATTGGTTACGGATTCATCCTTAGTACTTATTTTAATTACATAACATGATCATGGGCAACTCAAGGGCGATAAAAAGAAGGCCATTAAAAGTGAATGTACAAGTTATTAAGGAGGATCAAGAAACGTTTGTCCTTTGCCTTTATTTAGCAAGACATCCTTACCTAAGGGAGGATCGCTACCCTCAACCATCCCCTGAGGAAGTTTGATTCTTTAGGCATTCCTTTACATCATACCAAATCTGCATGTTAAATATCTATGCCGTTCATTTTACATTCTAATATACACACACTAAGCCTTTATTAAGCCACCAATCAGATTCTCCTCTCTTATTGCCGGCTTGCAATGATATCCTCACAATGATCAATCACCATCATTTTTCTATGAAAAATAAACAGTTCAACCAGTTAGAATTTTTAATTTTCTCAACGTTTCGACAAAAATATTTTGTCTTTGTCAGGAGAAGTATTTATTTTTTCAAGGTTTTGACAAAAATCCTTTGTCTTTGTCAGGAGAAGTATTTATTTTCTCAACGTTTTGATAAAAATCTTTTGTCTTCTTCAGGAGAAGTATTTATTCTCTCAACGTTTTGATAAAAATATTTTGTCTTCGTCAGGAGAAGTATTTATTTTTTCAACGTTTCGACAAAAATCTTTTGTCTTTGTCAGGAGAAGTATTTATTTTTTCAAGGTTTTGACAAAAATCTTTTGTCTTTGTCAGGAGAAGTATTTATTTTTTCAAGGTTTTGACAAAAATCCTTTGTCTTTGTCAGGAGAAGTATTTATTTTCTCAACGTTTTGATAAAAATCTTTTGTCTTCGTCAGGAGAAGTATTTATTTTCTCAACGTTTTGATAAAAATCTTTTGTCTTCGTCAGGAGAAGTATTTATTTTTTCAACGTTTTGACAAAAAATATTTTGTCTTCGTCAGGAGAAGTATTTACTTTTTTCACCACGTTTCGACAAAAAATCTTTTGTCTTCGTCAGGAGAAGTATTTATTTTCTCAACGTTTTGATAAAAATCTTTTGTCTTCGTCAGGAGAAGTATTTTTTTTTTTCAACGTTTTGATAAAAAATCTTTGTCTTCGCCAGGAGAAGTAATGACTGCTGGCCAGGCAGACTTTATCTTTACCATAATCACCATCATGTAGTGGCGAATAAAACGATGAATTCAAGTTCCTACTTACTGCTTTGTAAAAGTTGTATAGGGACTAAGCAACCATTCGACCAGGTTAAATAAAGTCGGTGGATGAGAGGGTAACACGCTCGATTCCCGATAGTCATGAACCGGGATTGAATCCCGCGTTAAAATTTTGTTTAATATGTGAATAACCTTCACATATTATTCACTGTTTCAATTATCATGAACTAGGTTGCTCTTGTTGAGCGGTACCTATTAATGTGATTTTGAACCAGGCGACCAGGTTAAGTTTAGTTGATAAATATTCCAACAGATGACGCATGTTATCAGCAAATTTTATTTTTCACGATCAGAAAATTCCTTTTTCTTAATTCGCCACAACCTGATATAAGTATAATTTTACTTTTGTAACATTTTTCTCCTATTGAATCATCATAAGTTAAGAATTTTGTTAAAAATAAATGAAAAGTCGTTGGACAAGTAGGTAACACCTTCGATTCCCGACAGTCATGAACTGGGATTGAATCCTGCGTTAACATTTTGTTTAATATGTGAATAACTCACATATTATTCATTAGATAATAAAAGGCATATATTGGATTTAATAAAATATTAAAATATTAAAAATGTAATGCCTCGATAAAGGTTGGCGTTCAGCCAGCCGAAATATTGGCAAAATAAATATTTTATTAAATCCAATATATGCCTTTTATTATCTAATGAATTAAGTATGGATTGCTCTATTTTCAAAACAAATATTATTCATTGTTTAAATTATCATAAACTAGGTTGTTCTTGTTGAGCGGTACCTAATAAAGTGATTTTGGAACCGAACCAGGTTGTACTGAATTTGATTAATGCTGCTGCATCTAATATCCTAAAGAATCTTGACTAGAGACTGTGCAGACAACCGAGAGCCTGTGGAGCCAACAGTACCACCTTCCCATTTGGAATGTCCCTGCGATGGCTGTTTACTTTCCGACAAAACCGACTGTGCCAGGTAGAGATATCTCCATTTATCTCCTTACAACCACTTTAACCATCTGTGCAGCTATTTCCTCTGTACCAATGGAGCATCCTACCATTTCCGATGCGGTCCTGGACTTTCCTTCAATCCAAAGAAGTCCACTTGTGACCATAAGTCAGACTTCCGCTGCAAACAGCCAATATGTCCAGAGTCCAGTGGGATTTTCCCGGATCCAGAGGATTGTAGAAGCTATGTGAGCTGTTCAGAAGGAATTCCTCATTTCCATGACTGTCCCCCAGGTCTTCACTTCAATCCTACGGCACATCTTTGCCAAGATCCATGTTTAGCTGAATGTGATCATATCCCAGGTAAGTGAACATTCCTATATCTACACAGATCATATTAATATTTGCACAGGAATAACTTTTATTATGATGCATTAGCGCGCCATCCGTTATGAAAATTCAAAATGATGGAACAAATATGAATTGTTGGAGCAAATGTGTATTGTTGGAACAAATTTATATTGTTTGAGTATATATGGATTGTTGAACAAATATAGATTGTTGGAACAAATTTATATTGTTTGAGTATATATGGATTGTTGAACAAATATAGATTGTTGGAATTAATTTAGAATGTTGGAGTTAATCTGGATTGTTGTATAAAATGCTAATTTTTGGAACAAATGTGCATTGTTGGAACAAATTTTAATTGTTTGAGTATATATGGATTCTTGAACAAATATAGATTGTTGGAACAAATTTATATTGTTTGAGTATATGTATATGGATTGTTTTTTATTTATTTATTTATTTATTTATTTATTGTTACAAAAGCACGAAGTCCAAAGGACTATTGTGCTGTGCTAGTATTATTTACATATATATGATTAATTATTTACACGATGGATTAGTAGTGTTTTGTAAATTATTGTACAAATAGTTCTAAACTTAACAAAGTTCTCATAAGATAGAGTATATACACAAAGAGAATTTGGTAATGTTTCAAAGTATCTACATACAATTTGATTAGTCAGAGGGCAAGATAAAAGAAGATGCTCTGGTGATTCAACATCTAAGCGGCATTCACATGTTGGTTAATTGATAGCATTCAGTTTGAATAAGAAACTTAAGAAGGGTCCTTTGCCAGTTAAGAATAAAGTAGTGAATTTATCAGAAGAAATGAAATTTGGGACAGCAATTGGAAAGAATTTCTTGAACAGTTCATTAGATTGAGAAAGATAAAACTTAAATTTTAGATCCAGATATAGTTTATTTAATTCTTTTTGAAGGGGTTTTTTGAGTGTTCGATCTGTGAGAGAATTTGTCATATTATACTTTGTTTGTAATAATTCAAGATAATCGGACAGTAAAGGGGTTTTCGCTAGTAGATGTGTGATGTAAGAAGATGAAGTCCTATAAGCATGAATGCATCTAGTAAGAATTTGATATTGTATAGAATTCAACTTGGATCTTTTTGCTGCAGTGATAAAAGGAAACCAAATATTTGATGCATAGCTTATTGTAGAGCGTATCATAGTTTTATATAAGATCAATCTACGTCGAGTATCAATGCCCCAAGTACGTGCACATAATGAGAATAATATATTCTTAAGTTTCGTAGCTTTCATAATTATATTGTCAACATGTGTTCCAAAATTAATCTTATTCCTTTGTCTATGATTTTTAAAAATAACTCCCAAAATTTTAACAGTTTCTGATGGTTGAATTATTTTTCCATCAAAATTAATGGGCAATTTTTCATAGTTATGTAGATAGAGTATACCTGTTTTGTTTGGACTTAGTGAAAGTTTTACCTATATATGGATTGTTGAATAAATATAGATTGTTGGATAAAATGTTCATTGTTGGAATTAATTTAGAATGTTGGAGTTAATCTGGATTGTTGTATAAAATGCCAATTGTTGGAACAAATGTAAATTGTTGGAATTAATTTAGAATGTTAGGGTATATCTGGATTTTTGAAAAATGTGGATTGTTGGAGATCAAATGATGTTTTTTTTTTTAGAACAAATTAGAATGTTGAAGTATATAGCGACTACTTGGAACAAATGTTGCTTGTGTGTGATGGAAAAAATATGGATTGTTGTAGAAAATGTGGGTTGTTGGAGAATATTTTCATTGTTGAAGAAATTAAAATCTTTTAAGTTGCATAGGTGCTTCATTTCTGTCGGGATTTTATATTTGACTCCCGTTAATTTTATTTTAATACTATACGTGCACTTTTAGGTAAACTATTTGAGACCCTTAGGGGAATTTCTCGAAGGTATCAATATGATCTGGTTTTCCTGTGAGATTTTTTGAGGATTTTGATTATTTATGTTGTTGTTTTGTCTTTAGCAGAATCCATATCTTTTATGTGTTGTATAGCACTGAGGTTGTCAAAGAGAATCCAGATGTTTTGTTGGAGTTTTTTACATTCTCTCAGGCCTTTTTCAATTGCTAGTAATTCTGCTCGAAAATTAGAGCAGTTATTGGGGTTCCTGAATTTCAATTTTTTCTTTTCTGATTCATTGACGATGAAGACTCTGCTTGCGCAGGATCCATTATCAAATCTGCTTCCATCTGTATAAATTTTGATTTTATCCTAGAATCTGTTTGAAACACGAGTTATATAGTATTGTTGTGTTTAACAAAATTAGAAGTATTATTCTCAAATGTAATTGATGTTATAAAACCTCCTAACATGTTTATTTCAATGATATTTGTCTAATAAAAACAATTTTTTTTTCAGAATGCCTAACTCCATCTCCAATCCCCGAACAGAACCAAACCACACCGGTATCTTCCAGCTCGTGGTCCACAGCTTACACTTCTTCTCAAGCAGAAACCACAACCAAAATTCCGGAGCAAAACCAAACCACACCAGAATATACCACCTCGTGGTCCTCAGAATCCACTTCTCCACAAGATGAAACAACAACCAAAATTCCAGAGCAAAACCAAACCACATCAGAATCTACCACCTCGTGGTCTAAAGAAACCACCTATCCCCCAACAGAAACCACAACCAAAATTCCAGAGCAAAACCAAACCACACCAGAATCTTCCACCTCATGGTCCAAAGAAACCACCTATCCACCAACAGAAACCACAACCAAAATTCCAGAGCAGAACCAAACCACACCAGAATCTACCATCCTATGGTCCACAGAATCCACTTCTCCACAAACAGAAACAACAACCAAAATTCCAGATCAGAACCAAACCACACCAGAATCTTCCACCTCATGGTCCACAGAATCTACTTCTCCACCAACAGAGACCACAACCAAAATTCCAGAGCAGAACCAAACCACACCAGAATCTTCCACTTCGTGGTTTTCCACTACAGTATCCGAGTCACCCTCTGACATCACAACCAATGACTACGTCACCTTCAATGTCACCAACCGATCTTCCAGTGGTCACCTAGAGATGTCAACCACGCCAGTCTCAGATGACCACACTGATTTCCCATCCTTCGAGTGTCCCACAGACTTTGGCATCTTCCCCATACGAGACCAGTGTGACCGTTACATCTTCTGCTCTCATGGAGTGCCCTATCTGAAGTCGTGTCCCAACAACCTTCATTTCAACCCCATCACCTACGTCTGCGACTGGCCGGACAAAGTGGATTGTGGTGAGTTCATGAATCTGATAGACAGTCTTGTACATGTTCTTTCATATCCACACTTCAGAACATGTCTACCTATCTAAAGAGACATGGGTCGCCTCTCCCGTCAAAACAGACGTCTAAAACCAGACGCCATCTATTGACCGTCGCCGCAACTAGCGGCCTCGGGTCGGCGACAAAGCCACAACACCAGCTTTGGTAAACTGAAAAACGTCCACCTAGAGATCATGGTTTCGAGCTAATGGCCCTCGTCAGTCTAGGGCGTACATTATTCCATTACGCCGCTAGTTGCGGCGACGGTAAATAGATGGCGTCTGGTTTTAGACGTCTGTTTTGACGGGAGAGGCGACCCATGTCTCTTTAGATCAATTTCCTCCCGGCAAAATTTCCATCTATATGTCTACTTATGTTCGGTGCATGGAGAATGCATCATTCCTTTTGGTACGGTGGCCATATTAGTCGCATGCAGGCTTGTGGACCTTCGAGGTCTGGGTGGCCACTACTCCTAGAATGTCTACTTATGTATAGACATAGTCGTTCTCTACTACACAGTTAGTTCTAAACTATCCTTAAATCCACCATCCTATACATGAGTGGATAAAGGTGGTATAGGTTTTCTAAAATCGAAATATAAAGTCTTAGGGGTTCCTTAATTAGTTCATGCACCCAGTTGTTCAGTATAGAAGACATCAGATTCATTAAGGTATTTCGAATACATGATATATTATTTTGAAAATAGAGCAATCCATAAATAAATCTTTAATTAAAAAGGCATATATTGGATCAAAATATCATTTATTATACCAATATTTCAGTTGGCTGAACGCCAACCTTTATCAAGGTGTTATAACACATAAATTATAGCACATTAAATATGTTATAATACCTTGATAAAGGTTGGCGTTCCGCCAACTGAAATATTGGTAAAATAAATGATTTTTTGATCCAATATATGCCTTTTTAATTAATGATATATTATGTTGATGAATATTGGAGTCTGGGTGTCTAGGATCACCATCTCCTACACTACCCCCGGCTATCCCCAGCCCCGAGACCTGTATCTGCCAATGCTGCCTGATGCCCGACCCCTCAGACTGCACTCAGTTCGTCCTCTGTCTTAACGGAACCGCCTACTCCGACCACTGCGGCGTTGGTCTGGCCTTCAATCCCGACCTTGAAACCTGCGACCATCCCGCCGGCAACTGTACCGACCCCCTGTGCCGTGATGATCCAGAAGGATCGGTATCTAATCCTCTAGATTGCTCCACCTTCTACGAATGCTCCAATGGCATTCCCTTCCTACATGTGTGTGAGGAGGGGCTTCATTTTAGCCCCGCCTCTTTGACCTGCCAGCCTCCATGCCAGGCTGGATGTGACTCCTCCCTCGGTAAGTCAATGCCCCTCCCATCAACCATTGTAATATAGATGTCACAAATGTGCTAACAGCCCTTCTATCAAATTGATCATTCACACATAGTTTGTCTAGCCAGGGTCGCACAGAAGGAAAAACTCTCTATCAGAGGTATTCCAAGAAGATGCAAAGTATTGATGATAATAATTATAATACCAAAACAACAATTTAAAACTATTAATAATTAAAAATATCAGACCTCCAGGGAAAAGCATCTTTTCAAAAACATTTTTTTTATCTCAAGCTTTCAGGCACGAACGCCCTTCCACAGAGGAAAACATGGTATAATTATATATCAAGTTACACCATGTTTTCTCCCGTAAAAGAACGTTCGTACTCAAAATCTAGAGATTAAAAAGGTTTAAGAAAATATATTTTTTCCCTAGAGACCTGGCTTTTTTACTCAGTATTGACAGAAGGGATTGTTTTATTGAATTGAAAACCCCATTATATGGATTCAAATGTTGAGTCGATGTAATATTAAAATTTTAGTTTTTAAAATTACAAAATATTTTCTTACAATGAGTTTCTTTTTATTAAAAAACACTAGCTTTCAAGGGATAATCGCTCTTCAAAGGGCTTGTAGTGTGGTGGTTGCGTGATGTGGCTTGTGGAAAGGCCGCTGATAAAATTATAATTAAAATTAATTTATTTAAAGCCAGAAATATATAAAGAGAAAAGAAGTAACGGTTGAAGTAACGGCCGTTGGGAGCAGGCCTTGTTGTTATGACGCCAGTGGCCAGCAAAAGTCTCTGATGACGTCCCGTGCGCATGCGTAGTCAGGTTGACGATTGCCGAAGCCGTCCACTGCCCGTGTGTGTGGTGGAGCTTTGTCCCAGTTCGCGCTCGCTGAAGGAAAGTGTGGTCGCCACAGGCTTAATAAAACATCGACTATATACTACAAGCAATATTTATAAAAACATTTTCACAATTTTTATCATGAATAGAGAATTAATATTTTAGCTGTAAGGTTTGGAAGAGAAGAGAGAGTTGGGGGAGGAAGTAGTAAGCATGGATGGTAAAGAAAAAAGATGATCCGAAAGAAATTTATTACACATACTGTTAAATATCCATTTTAGTGGGCAAGCGGCTCGATAACACGGCCCCATCGAGCAGCACGCGGTGGCGGCGGGCGTGGTGTGCGCCTGCGCAGGATCGACTATACAACTGTTGCTGGCAGACAAAGAAAGATGGCGGTCGCCAATGTTTACGTTTTTTTTTGTTTCTATTTCTTTTGTTCTTTAATTTACATATAGTTATATGTGTAAATAAATAATATTATCTTTAATATGTTTAAAATTTAATTAAAATTAAAAGCAATAAATAAAGGCTTTTTAGTAAATTCTATTTAATTTTGTTATTAATTAACAAAAGTGGCGAGCCTGCCAGGATGGAACGTGACAAGAAGTTGCGCTCAGTAACCAGAACGCGATTTACTAAGGTAGTAAATGTTTTGGATTCCGAAATAAGTAAAACTAATGCTGATCTAGGTGTGATCAAGGACAAATTTAGCAAATTAAAAGACATCGATTTCAAATTAAAGGATCTTGACCAGAAGATGTTGGATCATATGATGGTGGCTGATGCAGAAGAAGACACTTTAAATTGTGAAATTGAGGAAGCAGAACATTATTCGGATACCTTCATCACCCTGGAAAGAAAGGTAAGAGAATTAATTGATTCTGATAACAAAAGTGATGTTAAATCCCTGGGAAGCTCAAATGGGTCATTAATGGCCAAAAGTTATAAACTTCCTAAGATCGAAATAAGAAAATTTGATGGAGAACTAATTAATTGGCTTCCATTTTGGGCACAATTTGAAAAGATTCATGAGGATACTGAGCTGCATGATGCAGACAAGTTTCATTATCTGGTGCAGTCTATGCAATCAAACACTAGAGCCAGAGAGCTCATAGAAAGCTATCCCCAAACAGCAGACAACTATGCCAAAGCGGTCCAAGCCTTGAAACAAAGGTATGGACAGAAAGATTTGCTTGTGGAAATATATGTAAGGGAACTGCTTAAATTAATGATGGCAAATGTCAAGACTCCACCAGATGAAAGGCGGTCAGTGGCTAAACTATACGACAAACTTGAAACACAACTAAGATCTCTGGAATCTTTGGGTGTTGATACCAAGGAAAACACAGCATGGCTTTTCCCTATGATAGAGTCTTGTTTGCCAGAAGATGTGCTGGTTGCTTGGCAGAGATCACCGCTGAATAATTGTGATGCATCAAAAAACTCTAATTCTAACTCCAGCTCTCGCCTTAACAATCTTTTGGACTTTCTTAGAAGAGAAGTGGAAGGGGAATAAAGAAGACTTCTAGCCAGGAGAGGATTTGAAGGGTCTTCCCCAAAAGAGAAACTTAGAAATAAGTTTAAACAGAATTCAAATATACCTACAGCTGCAGGTTTAATTTCTGCCAAGGAGATGGGATGTTTGTTCTGTGAAAATAATCACCAAAGTAAAGACTGCATCACTGCTCAATCTATGCCATTCAAGGATAAAAGAGCAAAGATCTATGAAAAGAGGTGTTGTCTGAAATGCCTTAAACCTGGACATCTTGCAATGGCTTGCAAGAGGACAGTTCAATGTAATATTTGTGCCAAAGGACACTACGTTCTTCTTTGTCCTGACTTGCCCTGCAACCGAAAGGAAAAGACGCATGTCTCTGAAGTAGTGCAGAGTGCTTTAGCCAATCAGCAGTGTACAAGAGATGTAACATTAATGACCTTGATGGTCAATATTATGGGAAATAGTGGCTATAGAAGAGTGCGAGCACTCTTGGACCCTGGTTCTCAGAAGTCCTATATTTTGGAATCCACTGCACTAGAAGTAAAATTGAAGCCTGTGGGCAATGTAAATATTGCTCATTCATTGTTTGGTGGTACACAAACAGAAACAAAATGCCATAAGGTGTATACGGTCGCATTATGCAGCAACCTATCAGAATTGGACACTCTGAGAGAATTTGAATTCTTGGGTCAAGACATTATTTGTGGAGAGATTCCAAGGACGCCTAAAGGAGCATGGTTGAATGAACTAAAAGTATCTAGAATTTGGCTGTCTGATCTTGGAAGAGATAGCCCCAAGATAGAACTTTTGATCGGCAGTGATATTTATGGAAGCCTTTTGTCGGGACGTGTGAAGCAGCTGGAAAATGGACTAACAGCTTTAGAAACACATCTTGGATGGACAATTTGTGGCCCTTCACCGAAGAAAGATGAGCAGACTGATTACTCATCACTGGTGGTCATCAGCATGCACAGTAGAAATATGTCGGTTGATTATTTGTGGGATTTAGAAACGATTGGCATAAAAGATCCCAGGGAAAATCTCACAAAGCTAGAAGAAGATAAGATAGTACACCAGCACTTCTTAAATACTGTTCATCAGCTGGAAGATGGACGCTTTTGTGTAGGATTACCTTGGCTGGGGAACCAAGAAGGAATTCCATCCAATCGTCATATTGCAGAGAGAAGACTTTTCAACACAACCCGTAAATTGAGAGCTAAATGTATCTTCAGCGAATATGATAGGGTGTTCCAAGAATGGCTAGCTGAAGGTGTTATTGAAAAGGTGTCTCCAGAAGATTTGAACAGGAAGTGTCATTATCTCCCTCATCACCCAGTGGTTAAAGCCAATAGCAACACCACCAAGATAAGACCTGTGTTTGACGCATCATGTAAGGACAAGGGGAATCTTTCATTGAACGATTGCTTGGCAAGTGGCCCAAATGTTATTGAACAGATCCCAGCTATCCTACTGAAGTTTAGAGAAAAGGCTATTGGAGTTATTGCTGACATTAGAAAAGCCTTTTTGCAAATTGAAGTGAAAGAAGAAGATAGAGACTATCTTAGATTCTTATGGTGGAAAAATAATCATCAGATTCAGGTTTTCCGTCACAAGCGAGTTGTCTTTGGTGTGACCTGTAGCCCCTATTTGCTTGGAGCAGTCATTCTGCATCATCTTAAGGGAGTCTCATCTGAATTTGGAGCTCTTCCTCAGAAGTTGATGGAATGTTTGTATATTGATAATTGTGTCACTTCAGTGGATACCGAGGCAGAATTAGTTGATCTGGTGGAGAAATCTACTGAGATATTTGCAAGAGCCAAGATGGATCTCAGAATGTGGCAATTCGGACCTATACACCGAGTCAAGGAAGTCTATTCTAGATTACCTCCTAGTGTTGATATAGAAAGGAGTGAAGAGGCTTCAGTTCTGGGCATGAAATGGGATCTTTTAGAAGATACTCTTAATGTGACCCCCAAATTCGGAGTTATAACAAACTCACTTTCCAAGAGAGACCTCTTGTCTCATACCCAACAGATCTTTGACCCAATTGGATTCTTAGCTCCTGTCTTATTACCTGCTAAACTACTTATTCAACAAGCCTGGACAGTCAAAACTGATTGGGATGAACCTTTACCATCAACCATTCAAGAAAATTTTATGAAGTGGTACAGTGAGTTGGACACTCTTGCCGACATAAAAATTCCACGTAGAGTGGGCCATGGGATTAGAGCCCATTGGTCCATTCACATATTTTGTGATGCCAGCCAAAGTGCATATGCAGCAGCAGCTTTTCTACGTTGTCCTGAGAACAAAGGAGTGTCAGTACAACTTTTGATGGCCAAATCCCGGCTAGGTCCACTTAAGAAAACTACTATCCCTAGGATGGAACTTCTTGCTTGTATGTTGGGAGTTAGACTCAGCAGGTACATAACTGAGTCTTTGAATTTGGCTGCGGAACCGGTGTATTACTGGACAGACTCTACTACAGCACTTTCATGGATCAAGACAAACAGGCAGTGAGGCACCTTTGTAAACAACAGAGTCAAAGAGATATGCAACACTTCAGGTCCGAACAAATGGTTTTATGTACCAGGGAGCCTCAACCCTGCAGACCTTCCTTCAAGAGGTTGTAGTGTACTACAGCTTAAACGCACCAGATGGTGGGAGGGACCTGAATGGCTCAAGCAGCCTCAAGATCACTGGCCAAAGCAATTATTCCACTCAGACAGAACTTTGGTCAATTTAGAAATAGATAGACAAGTATTGGTGACTACACATGTCAGAACTGAAGTAATGCCATGGTTTGAAAGATTTTCAAATTTTACAAAGATTGTCAGAATAAATGCGTGGATCTGGAGGTTCATACGAAATACACAAAAATTGTCCCCATCAGGTATGCATAGTCTACAGCTTTCAGAATTAGAAGATGCTGAAAGGGGAATTTGGAAAACTGTGCAACAGCAAGTTTTTTCTAGCCGAGGAGATTCGATCAACGGGTTGATGATAATCAGAGATGATTTTGGATTGATCCGTATAAAATCCAAGCTTATTGAAAGGGATGACGAATATTCATTTCGTTACCCAATTTTGCTTCCAACAAAACATCATGTTGTCACATGCCTGATAAGAGAATTCCATCTGAGACATTTTCATGCAGGAGTTCAGATCCTTTCTGCCAAACTCAGAGAAAATTATTGGATCTTAAATTCCCGGCGCAGCATACGAAGTGTCGTCTCTCAGTGTGCCAAGTGTAGAAGATTTTCATCAAAACCTGTGAAAACTGCTCCGATTCACTTACCCCTTGATAGAGTGAGAGATGCCACAGCCTTTGAAATTCTGGGAGTAGACCTTGCTGGTCCACTTTACCTCAAGAACAAGACCAAGGCATGGTATGTTCTATTTACCTGTGCCGTCTTCAGAGCTATACACCTGGAACTTGTAACTTCATTAAGTACTGAAGCTTTCATACAAGCTCTGAGAAGATTTATAGCCCGGAGAGGGCGACCAACAGTCATTTATTCTGATAATGGTACTAATTTTGTGGGCGCTAACAATGCTCTCAAGGCTTTAAACTGGAAGAAGATAGTGTTAGACCAAAATCTTCACAAGATAAGTTGGAAGTTCATACCTCCTACTGCTGCATGGTGGGGAGGTTGGTGGGAGCGTCTTATTCGTTCCATCAAGGATCTCCTTGTTCGAATTTTGGGCCATTCTTCAGTGTACTATGAAGAGATGTCTACTATCCTATGTGATGCAGAAGCTACAATCAACAGTCGTCCGCTGACATACATTCATGAGGACTTTGACAGTTTGATTCCTTTATCACCCTCCATGTTTCTACATGATTCAAAATACGTGGGAGTTCCAGATCTTGATAAGTTGGATTCAAAGAAATTTCAAGATAGATATCGGCATTGTCAAAGGCTGCGAGAAGCTCTCAGAAGTCGCTTTCGGAGTGAATATCTGGGCCAGCTTGTCCAGAAGGCCAATGAGAGGACTCCGAAACTGAGTGTGGGTGATGTGGTTATAGTGAAGGTGGAAGACAAGAGGAGACTCCACTGGCCTATGGCAAGAATAGTGGAACTGTTTCCAGGAAGAGATGGACATTCTCGGGTTGCTAAAGTTCGCACAAAACTGGGAACCCTTATACGCCCTGTGCAGAAGCTCTATCCCCTGGAAGTTTCAAGTGGGGATCCAATTCTTCGATCCAAAGGAGATACTACAATTGAAGAAGCGCATAGTGAGGCTAAGCGAACTCGATGTGGACGCGTGGTCAAGCCACCACAGAGACTCAATTTATAATGCTTAACTCCTTTTATGTACCACATATATATCACTTATCTTAATTGTATGATTTTCTTCCCCAAATCATAGGTGGGAGTATGTTAAATATCCATTTTAGTGGGCAAGCGGCTCGATAACACGGCCCCATCGAGCAGCACGCGGTGGCGGCGGGCGTGGTGTGCGCCTGCGCAGGATCGACTATACAACTGCTGCTGGCAGACAAAGAAAGATGGCGGTCGCCAATGTTTACGTTTTTTTTGTTTATATTTCTTTTGTTCTTTAATTTACATATAGTTATATGTGTAAATAAATAATATTATCTTTAATATGTTTAAAATTTAATTAAAATTAAAAGCAATAAATAAAGGCTTTTTAGTAAATTCTATTTAATTTTGTTATTAATTAACACATACATTCCTCGGAATGGCCCAGGCTCTATTCATCAATATATTTTATAGATTATTATTGAATTTGGCATGAAAAATGCCATACTATTGAATTATATATACATTCAGAACATAGATATAAAAAAAGTTTATAATAATTTGAAATATATAAAGAGAAAAGATCCATCATCAAATTTTCTTATGTAACTGTTCAAAACTATAACGAAATTGGATTATGGGTAAACTTGCATTAGGTTCGAGGTATAGTGAAAAACACTTGAAAAACTACAAAGATTTCTCACAATGAGTTTCCTTTTTTTTTTAATTTTAAAAATGCAAGCCATCGCCATTTTATTTTTAAGGCTCGAGATTTTTTAGAGAGAGAGAGAATTGTTTGTTTTATTATCAAATCTGTCTGTCAAATTTGTTTGCATCTAGAAAATAGCTTGCAGAATTTAAATAAACCTATTTTTAGAATGACAATTTTCAACGGAATAAAAAATAAATAAAACTAAAAACGCCCATAAACAGGCTTGACTGTATTTCCTATTGAAATCCTTTGAATTAGTTAAGCCAAATGGGCGTGGCTTCAAATGGGCGTGGTTTCAAATGGGCGTGGTTTCAGTGTGTCCGACCACGCCTACTTCCACCACCCCAGCGACCTGCCCCTGTGATCGCTGTACGCTGCCCGATCCCAGCGATTGCTCCGCCTACTTCCACTGCGAGGGTGGGGGTACGCCTATACGACATCGCTGCCCGCGGGGGACACGTTACGATCACGAGCTACATACTTGCAGGGAGGGGGCGGAATGCCCCGCCCAAGGTTTAACATGCCCCTCCCCCCAGGGACTGTTCCCTCTCCCCGGCGACTGCTCACGTTCCCTCAACTGTACCAACGGCCATGTTGTGGCTGTCAGAACATGTCCTGATGGACTTTACTTCAACCCAGACCGTAGGACATGTGATTGGACATGGTTAGCTGGTTGTGGTGAGTTATCATAACCTCTCTATCTTACTATATTGTGGCGAAGAAATAATTTAATTTAATTTAATTATTCAATGAAAATATTTGGAAACAGATTTAAGTCAAAAACGGTCCATTAATTAGGATTATATAAAAGGGCAGCCCCGTAAAATAAAGATATTTTCTCTGTAAAGAAAAAAAAACTTTTTTTTTTCTCAAAATATTTCGAGAGATTGCTCCCTCTTTATCAATTTATTGGTTATTATAATCAATTGCAACTATTATTGGTATCAATTGCAATAAATTGATAAAGAGAAAGCAATCTCTCGAAATATTTTGAGAAAAAAAAATGTTTTTTTTTTCTTTACAGATCCAGCCAGATACGCCGTTTTATATAATCTATATTTAATTTAATTTAATTATTTAATGTAAATATTTGGAAACAAATTTAAAATTTAACATTTTCTAAATCATTATTTAGTTGCATAGCTTGCTTTCTCGATATTCTCTCAGCTGTAGATAGTTGGGTTGATTTGTTAATATTTGTCGACTAGTCGTGGTGACGTTATCAATAAATACGCTTACATCTTAAGATATACAAATACTTGATTTCTACGTTACTATATTCTTATGAACATCATTTGTTTGTTGGAAGTTTGTTTGGGAAAGCTATATAGGTACATCAACCAATTAAAAAAAAAAAAAAATTCCGATGAATCAGTGAATATTTGTCGCTTTACTCAGGGAAATGATCAGTCGTTGAAACATCGAATATTGAATATAAAAATTTGGTTGATATAACTCTATTCTTATACAGGGTGGTCTATAAGTCCTCTGAACCCTTTTTAAAATTTAATAATTAAAAGGCAAAATAGAATAAAAACTATAACTATTTTATTTCAGGTGATATATTAATGTTTAATTTATTACCTAAAATAAATAGTTATAGTTTTTTTCTAGTTTGCCTTTTATTAAAAAAAAATAAAATTTGTCAGTACTTTTGGGCCACCCTGTAGTTTATATAAAATTATATAAATAGGCCTTTGCCACTTCACCAGCTTCAACATCTTTTTTTATACACCTTTCGACCGATTTCAAAACTTCTCTCGTAGGATGTTATGAAGCCGTCCCTGTACTGATGAGGGACATAACCTGAAACCATGGTATACTGGTTGTTGACTTTTGTTTGAATTTGACAAAACTGGTGTCGTGGCTTATTCTTCATCATCGCTAGTAGAGGTTTTGGACAGTGCATGGTTCTTATGCATAATTAGAGGAAGAGGTGTCTATTTGGATACATTAATATTATCGAGGACGTATTTTTATATAAATATATAATAAATAGATCACTTTTAACTCATTCCATATTTAATTGTTTATCTATTTAAAATATTTTATTATATATGAATAATCTTATATAGCATATGATATTTGATAATATCCCTTCAACAAGGGATTATTTTATTGATATAATAACTATTTTAGTCCAATTCATTTACCTTTGAATTACGATTACCTTTTTAAAGGCCATACCATTTAAAAATAACATAATTTAGTTATAATAGCGGTTTTTGATTAGTATATTTGCCATGTAAAGAATTGAAGAAGCATATTATGTTCTTAATTTCATTTGCGTGTGTTATATAGGTGAAGGCATTCCCCCTCCACCTGAGCCGAGTCAGTCAGATCCATCTGTCCATTGTCCCTGCAAACATTGCTTGATTCCCGACCCTGAACGATGCGACCGATATTTCTACTGTTTGGAATCCCGTGCCCATCCTTTGCACTGCGGCCACGATCTCTTCTTCAACAGTAGCTTACAGACTTGTGACTATATGGGCAGAACACGTTGTCCATCCTCAGCATTTAGTTGTCCTTCACTCGCAGGACTCTTCCCAGATCCCAATGACTGTAGCTCCTTCTATGCTTGTTCCAACTGGCTGCCTCAGCATCAACATTGTCCGGATGGTCTTCACTACAATCCTAAATCTCTTCAGTGTGATACAATCTGCGAGGCTGCCTGCGATCCTTCACGCAGTAAGTACAGTAAATATATTTCTTTTGCTTATCCCTAGTACACGTGGTACAGGCCATGAGTGTGGCCCTTGCCGTTATGGTCCCCTGATGTCCTGCAGCTCTCCAGCAGTCTTTCTATGGCCTCTCCTAGTGGCTCCTCGATAAGATGATCCCCTGGCCTTGATCCATTCATGTCTGTCAGGTCTCCTGTCATCTGCTCTAGGTCGTTCTCCTGGATTCGAAAATAATAATAATAAAAACACAGCTATTTTTTTTATCTGTCTATCTGTGTGGAAAAATTTAAGGAAAAGATGGAATTGGCTAGAAAAGGTCAAGAAGGCTATCAAAAGGTCACCAGATGAGCTAGGAGTGATGGTCACTAAGAGATCAAATTTAAGAATATTTGTCACCATATAGTCATCAAAAGTCAACTTGATGGACACTAACAGCAATAATAATATCTCTCAACTATGTTTCTGAATCCTTCTTTATGATTTGAAATTATTATTATTTGTATTTTTTGTTTCATGTTTAAATTTTGGAGTTAAGTTGTAGTCGTATATTTTCTGCTATATATGTTTTATAAAACTGTAGATATGCAAATAGGTAATTCTAATTTTGGGTTTACAGATTGTTCGGAATTCTCAACGACTCCAGCACCAGTTGTTCCCAAAGTTTGTTCCTGTTCGGATTGTACTCTACCAGACTTGGTAGACTGTTCGTCTTTCTACCAGTGCAAGGATTGGGTGCCGGAGAAGAAACGCTGTCCACCAGGATCTCTGTTTGACCAAGGACAAGGAAGTTGCAAGCCTCAGTCCCAAGTCCAATGTCCCGCTATTGCTGATCCAGCTCTCTGCCAGCAACCTTCAGGCTTATTTCCAGTACCTAGCAACTGCAGGCAGTTCGTACATTGCGCTAGTGGCGTGGCATTCCTCAAAACCTGCCCAGCCAACTTGGAATTCGATTCACACTGGAGAGTTTGCAACTGGCCTTCTGGAAAATGCGGTGAGTCCCAAATGCTACCACATCAATCATATAAAGAGCGCATTTTTGAAATATCAAAAAGATTTTAACACATATAAGTTATAAGAAACCTGATAATATTTTCGACCGGTATGATTCTTTTAAAAATAAATCAATTTTATATTACCCTTACTGTAATGATAAAATAATGGAAGCGCCTGGCTTATCAGTGGTGAACCCTCCCAGTGGTTTATATATATATATATATATATATAGCCAGTTTAATCTACCCTATAAATAAAAGTTTCCTGGTTCAAAATCACATTAATAGGTACCGCTCAACAAGAACAACCTAGTTCATGATAATTGAAACTGTGAATAATATGTGAAGGTTATTCACATATTAGACAAAATTTTAACATGGGATACAATCCCGGTTCATGACTATCGGGAATCGAGGGGGTTACCCACTTGTCCACCGTTATGTAAAAATATAAGTTACGAAGTTATTTTAAAAACTTTAACAACATTCAAAATTCTCATTCTAATCTATATAAATCCACTAATATGCTTTTTAGAGACGAGAATAAACTATTTTTCAAATTCGTATAACATTGAGAAACTCCTATTCGAATAAAAAAAAATGCTTTTGTATCTCATATCAGCCTGATAAAATCCCTCTCTCTCTTCATATTTTTATCATTATATAATCATATTTATTCATATTTATATTTATTCTGTATTTAACCTTATACACTTATCCCCCGATTTACACGGTAGATACGTTCCTGAGAAAAACGTGTAAATCGGGGGATAGGTGTACACAGAAATAAAATGCATTGACAGGTTAAAATATATAGTCAGCAAATAAGCTCGGGATTCCTCGTGAGGTTTGTACACAGCGTATGTGTTCAATCACAGTAGTATTTAGTATAGTGCGATAAAAACAAAAAAAAAAACTTATTTAGAAAACCGTGTAAAAGCGAAAACGTGTAAAAAAAAGTACCGTGTAAATCGGGGGATAGGTCTATAATCTTATATGGATATTGTAATAAATCAGTTTCAATCTCAAACTCTCTTTATTGATTTTAAATTCTATCTATTCGGATATCTCCGTGTTGAAGAGCATGTTATCCCGAAAGCTCGAGATATAAAAGAAATAAGAAAAGAAACCCTTGATTCCTTATTGATTGAATCAAAGGGTAAAAGCAAGGAAGAGTCTTTATCTTTTTTATTAGGTACATTTTCTATATATCACTCTATATTATATGACATCTGTATATTTAATGCACACACAGGGTAGCTAGCCTGGTGGCATAAACTCGCAATTTCTAGAAACCAGAACTTATGTTCGAATACCGTACTAAGCACACACACACACAAAAGCCTTTATTAAGACACACTGGTCTTATAGAGGATTCTCCCCGAGATTACAAGAGAGATAGGCCTGTGAAAGTGGGCAATATACAGAAGAAGAAAAAGAAAGATTATGTAAGTATGATATATACATACACATACATATATACAACATAACAACAAAAGCCCCCATTAAGACCCAAAGTCTTACAAAAGACCCGACTGCAGGATCCAGATGTATATTTAATAAAGCACTTTACTTTTCAATTATTATTCGTTTGCTTCTATAGTTTTTTTTAAAGATAATTCGTGAGGATTTTTGCTTTCAACGCTTGGGGATATGTAAATCTCGCAAAAGGCTTTGAGTTTCTAGATGTACCGCATTTACTACTAGGTAACTGTACGTAATCCAGACTGCTAGATCGCCGCATGTATTGCGAGGATTAGTGGAGGTTTGTGTATATATAAATTTGGTAAAATGGGTCAGCTATTTTAAAGTTCTTTGATTTTTCCAAGACTGCAAGAAGGAAAAAAGACCTAATAAAGTAACTGAACTGTACGGAAATATTTTTTTCTTCACAAGATGCAACTATTTACTCAAAAGTCTACTTCTTCACTGTGTTCTATGCACGAAAAACGATGTATATAGTCTTTTGTACATAGATATTCTTTCCTTTTCTTATTTTTTCTCTTTTCTGAGTGATGATTCAGTTTCTTCCCCTGCTTCTCATTTCTTTTTAGATACATTTCTAACAGGAGAATCGTTTGTGTAAGACGGAATGTCTTAATAAAGGCTTGTTGTATATATAAATTTGGAATTACACTACTCAAAAAATAATGAGTATCATTTGATGTCCAGACTCCAACCCAGCAGATCCTGCTTGCCTTAACTCCAGCGGACACTTCCCCAATCCTGAAGACTGTTCCAGTTTCTACCATTGTGACCATGGCAGAGCCTTCCCCAAGTCTTGTCCCTCTCCACTCCGTTTCAACGCCAGACTGGGAGTATGCGACTGGTCATGGAATGTTGACTGCAATCACACACATCCAGGTATACCTGACAGCTTCTTCATGAATGCCGTTGGTCTTGCATATTTCCTTCTTTGTCAGTTGATATCAATCCACACTGCTGGATTAAATCTCTTCTTTCCTTTTTCAAGCATCTATGTCTTATCTTCCTTTCCACCAAGTTCTTACTTCCCTGCGTCCCTTGGAACTAATTTTTATTTCTCATATTGATATTTCTCTTGTTCATCTTTGAGCTTTTCATCTTGTCCATCTGGGCCCCATATATAAATGAAGTATACATTTTTTAGAAAGGTGATATACATACACTCATGTGTGTGTGGACAAAACTATAGAAAGTAATACCTTTTAGCATGTATATCGGGATTCAGACAATAACTCTGAAAGATATTACAGTGACCTTTATTGAAGACATATATATATACAATCATAGACAAAACTTAAGGAAGTTGTACCTTTCAGCATGTATATCGGGATTCAGACAATAACTCTGAAAGATATTACAGTAACCTTTATTGAAGACACACGAGATAACCAAATGTGAACAAACTGATTCAGTCTCCTTTAAAAAAAATATAGATGGCAAGAAAAAGATCAAAGACATACAACTTCCTTAAGTTTTGTCCATGAGAGTGTACTTTCCCTTGTGAACCAAATGTTACAAGGAACCAGTAGCCTCATCTGAACATATTCTTCACTATATTTGGCCCATATCAATTATATCTCAATGTCAATAAAGTCAACACAATAATCATATATCTAAATTGCATTTAGCAAGTTCTCAAGTTTCAGAGGTGGATGTGCAGATGTACCTGGGGAAGAAGTAGGTGAATGTACAGAGGATGGTTATGCAACTCGCTGTGGACGCTGTCCCACTTGCCTCGTGCCTGACTACGACTCTTGCGACGTTTTCTACCGTTGCCAGGCCAACGGCACAGTCTGCCGTCACACCTGTCCGCCTGGGCTTCTCTACAACAAAGCCGTCATGCTCTGTGACCTCCCCGCCCACGTCGATTGTCAAGGTACTACTAAGCCCCTCCCACATTGCTTCTAAACCACGCCTCTTTCCTTACAGACCGCCCACCAGTGACGACCGAGGCTCCGCCCCGCCACTTTACATGCCCCGCTCCTGAAGGCACATTCTCCAACCCCGATGACTGTTCCCAGTTCTACCAATGTTACGATGATCAGGCATTCCTTAGAGCCTGCCCGGAGGATCTCGTCTTCAACCCAAACCTCCTGGCTTGCGACTGGCCTGACAATGTCCCATCTTGTCGAAGTAAGTGCCATTCTTCAAGTCTCAACTTTCAATCATACTAATATTGATATTTCTTTTTACTAACATAGCTATTATTCATTGTAATTACATATGTGTTTGAAATAGTATTAAATATACAATATAATTTGATATCTTGTAATAAAGAGTATTCTATCTCGAGAAACCGTCTAAAACATGGCTAAATCCGGTATCTTCTAAGGTGGTCTCACATCAGAGACTGTGTCATTTCAGACCAAGACAAGAGGAATCTTTCAACTGATATAGAATCTCTGATGAGAGACTACCTCTCGGAGAGACTGGGTTAAACTATGTTTTTATTCTCTTATCTATAATTGGTAGACACATGTATATATATATGTGACAATATAGTGGTAAATGTGGTGAGGAGAGAAATAATCACACGACGAGTTGTTAGAGCAATCATCCAGGCAGCCAGACGAGAGAGAGCGAGCGAGACGTTATCAGCTGAACGACTGTTTTCCCTGTGTACACAACCGGGGGGGGCTAACCAGGATAGTCGCCAGGTGGTGACGCCCCCCTCAGGAATGTGGCCAAAAAATGGTCGTTAGTTAGTTGTCTAAAGTGTCTCGCTTTAGCGGCCCATTTCTCTCTCGTTGGCTGTTGGTTTGTTTTATTAATCCTGGAAGAGCATATATTATGACATATATATATGTAGTAATGTAAATGGATATGTAAATAAACACTCCAGAGGTTAGTAGTGACAATAAGACTATGTCTCTAGAAACAGACGTGCTGACATGTCTTCAGCAATTAGACTGCCCAGTACGGCTGCATTTCCCTTGATCTCTACCTCAAAACTGTCTTTTTACCATCCCCCGGCTCTTTTTAAGCCGGAGTGTTCCACCCTACCGAGGACAAAGGTCGGACCTTTCCTGTTCCCTGTTTTCCTGTTGTGAAGTTATGTGGCGCCACGTTGTCACGGCTATCTCTGGGGACATCAGCCTTCCTTCCAAGCAAGTTACAATAATAAGTGATATTTAGATTTTTATATTATGAATATATTAAAATCAAAGAAGGCATATCCTTACCACGAGCACATAAGTTTTTTTTTAGATGGCAGAGCGCCATCTAGTAGAACAGAAACCAACTAAACGTTGATATAGCCTATTACTTGATGTTCCTTTATTTGTATTTTTTAAAATTATTTTTTCACATATATATAGATATAATAAAAATGGCCTATTCTGACCAGGAGCACATGTGCTTTACAGAAGGCAGAGCGCTATCTGGTGGAACATTGATCTGTAAAGCACATGTTTTCCTGGTCAGGATATGCCTTTTTTATTATTGATTTCAACACCTGATCTTTTTATCTTTTATTTTTTCTTTCGTTTTTTCATATATAGATATACAGTGGTACCTCGACATACGAGCGCCCCAACATACGAGTTTTTTCGAGATACGAGCCGACGAGCAAGTGATTTTTTGCTTTGAGTTACGAGCGAAATTCGAGATACGAGTTCGGTTCGGTAGTGTTGAAGATATTAATCTGTGATTTTAAATGGGAATTTTGTATGGGGAAATTTGCTTCGAGATACGAGTAATTCAAGATACGAGCAAGGTTCCGGAACGAATTAAACTCGTATGTCGAGGTACCACTGTATATGAAAATTTAAAGTTGCCTAATAGAAAATGTATTTCAAATAAGAAATAAAACTAGCTTTCTGTAATGTTGCATATAGATATATTTCTCCCTCAAATTAGATAACGCTAGTGGCTTTTATCCTATAAATCCTATGTATGGCTCTATGTGCAGACCGAGTCCAGCCGACCCAGCCTCCAGGAGAATTCACATGTCCACAGAGCAGAGGATTGTTCCCTAATGCTGTCAACTGCAGCACTTTCTACCATTGCGACCATGGACTCGCCCATCTCAAGTCCTGTCCAGCATCCCTTGTCTTCAACCAAGCCTTGGAGAACTGTGACTGGCCTGAGAACGTCAGGAATTGCTCAGGTCAATTCAACAATAATAATCCTATATATACATATTATATTAAAATATTATTTTATTTAAAATATATATCATAGATTCAAATATTCTGTTAAGTCGACCGCCAGAGTTCGCGCTTTCTGTTTATATAACCCGTTGTTGTTTCCCGATGGCCGGCTCAAATCTTTTGTACATTATGTAAATAAGTTTTTCGTTTTTTAGATTCTTACGCCTTAAGCCAGGCAGTACTTTTATCAAATTATGTTTTTTATATATATCCTATAATCTCAATTAAAGCTATTTCTAATCTTCATTATTTTTATTATTATAGCTTCAAGATTTTAACCACGACTGCATTACCTTAGCATAATCCTAAAAATAATCAAAAATCAACAGAAAATCTCTTTTTTTTTTAATTTAACATACATACACTCATGGACAAAACTTAAGGAAGTGGAAAGCCTTTAATGTCTCTGGTCCTCTGTTTTTTTTTTTTTTGGCTTTTTTTATTAAGGAGAGAGAGGTAATTTTGTTCATACTTAGTTATCTCGTGTGTCTTCAATAAAGGTCATTGTAATATCTTTCAGAGTTATTGTCTCAATCCCAATATACATTCTAAAAGGTACAACTTCCTTAAGTTTGGTCCATGAGTCTAAAGTCGGTATTGTATTATAGGTTGTTAAATTAAAGAAAATAGCCTTTTCGAGATTAAAAAAAACGATTGAATTAAAGTAAGTGTTGAATTAAAGAGGTTTTTATTGTATATTACGCCATTATTCTCTTTTATTTTTTCATAATTAAAACGATTTCCTACAATACATCCTACACTTACTGCAATGGAAAAAAATATTGGGAGGTCCTGGCTCATTAGTGGTAAACCCCACCTACTGTTTCATTAGTTTAATCTACCATTGATGAGCTCTACTCATCCCCAGCAGACATCATCAAAAGTCTAAAGCTTTACAAGCTTGATTCCCTAATATGATTGAGTGGAGTTAAGAAACAAGAGAGAATCTACCAGATCGCTCTGATCTTTATTATTTTTCATTGTAGTAATGACAGTAGGAGGTTCTTTTATATGTAAAAAGAGGTGTATGCCCCGCCTACTTTGATGAAGTGGGAGGAGCCTAAGGTGGAGCTGTGTGTAAGTAGGCGGGACCGACACGCCTCCCGACGGGGATTGTGAGGAGGTGCCTGATGCGGAATGCCCCCCTTGTACATGCCGGGTGAAGGATACCTTAAGCTGCAGCCATTTCGTTGAGTGCCAGACTGGACGAGGCTGCAGGAAGAAATGTCCCATGGGTCTGGACTTCAATCCTGAGTCCATGGTATGCGACCTACCATCCAACGTTGGTTGCCGTGCCAGAGGTAAGCATATGAGAAACAAAACAAACACGATTTTTCATTTTCAAATAAATAAAACTTTCTATTGACCTTACTGCGATAGATAAATTTTAGGAGGGCTTTTGTGTAGCTCATCAGTGGTAAATCCTTCCAGAAGTTTCGCCAATTTAATTCACCCTGATCACAATACCGGCCAACTGAGGTGTTGGTGTCTTGTTCATGGAACAGATCAGATCAGTCCATGCACCCTGATCACAATACCGGCCAACTGAGGTGTTGGTGTCTTGTTCATGGAACAGATCAGATCAGTCCATGCACCCTGATCACAATACCGGCCAACTGAGGTGTTGGTGTCTTGTTCATGGAACAGATCAGATCAGTCCATGCACCCTGATCACAATACCGGCCAACTGAGGTGTTGGTGTCTTGTTCATGGAACAGATCAGATCAGTCCATGCACCCTGATCACAATACCGGCCAACTGAGGTGTTGGTGTCTTGTTCATGGAACAGATCAGATCAGTCCATGCACCCTGATCACAATACCGGCCAACTGAGGTGTTGGTGTCTTGTCCATGGAACAGATCAGATCAGTCCATGCACCCTGATCACAATACCGGCCAACTGAGGTGTTGGTGTCTTGTTCATGGAACAGATCAGATCAGTCCATGCACCCTGATCACAATACCGGCCAACTGAGGTGTTGGTGTCTTGTTCATGGAACAGATCAGATCAGTCCATGCACCCTGATCACAATACCGGCCAACTGAGGTGTTGGTGTCTTGTTCATGGAACAGATCAGATCAGTCCATGCACCCTGATCACAATACCGGCCAACTGAGGTGTTGGTGTCTTGTTCATGGAACAGATCAGATCAGTCCATGCACCCTGATCACAATACCGGCCAACTGAGGTGGTGGTGTCTTGTTCATGGAACAGATCAGATCAGTCCATGCACCCTGATCACAATACCGGCCAACTGAGGTGTTGGTGTCTTGTTCATGGAACAGATCAGATCAGTCCATGCACCCTGATCACAATACCGGCCAACTGAGGTGTTGGTGTCTTGTTCATGGAACAGATCAGATCAGTCCATGCACCCTGATCACAATACCGGCCAACTGAGGTGTTGGTGTCTTGTTCATGGAACAGATCAGATCAGTCCATGCACCCTGATCACAATACCGGCCAACTGAGGTGGTGGTGTCTTGTTCATGGAACAGATCAGATCAGTCCATGCACCCTGATCACAATACCGGCCAACTGAGGTGGTGGTGGTGTCTTGTCCATGGAGCAGATCAGATCGGTCCATGCACCCTGATCACAATACCGGCCAACTGAGGTGGTGGTGGTGTCTTGTCCATGGAGCAGATCAGATCGGTCCATGCACCCTGATCACAATACCGGCCAACTGAGGTGGTGGTGGTGTCTTGTCCATGGAGCAGATCAGATCGGTCCATGCACCCTGATCACAATACCGGCCAACTGAGGTGTTGGTGTCTTGTTCATGGAACAGATCAGATCAGTCCATGCACCCTGATCACAATACCGGCCAACTGAGGTGTTGGTGTCTTGTTCATGGAACAGATCAGATCAGTCCATGCACCCTGATCACAATACCGGCCAACTGAGGTGGTGGTGTCTTGTTCATGGAACAGATCAGATCAGTCCATGCACCCTGATCACAATACCGGCCAACTGAGGTGGTGGTGGTGTCTTGTCCATGGAGCAGATCAGATCGGTCCATGCACCCTGATCACAATACCGGCCAACTGAGGTGGTGGTGGTGTCTTGTCCATGGAGCAGATCAGATCGGTCCATGCACCCTGATCACAATACCGGCCAACTGAGGTGGTGGTGGTGTCTTGTCCATGGAGCAGATCAGATCGGTCCATGCACCCTGATCACAATACCGGCCAACTGAGGTGGTGGTGGTGTCTTGTCCATGGAGCAGATCAGATCGGTCCTTGCATCCTGATCACAATACCGGCCAACTGAGGTGGTGGTGGTGTCTTGTCCATGGAACAGATCAGATCGGTCCGTGCACCCTGATCACAATACCAGCCAACTGAGGTGGTGGTGATATCTTGTTCATGGAACAGATCAGATCGATTCATGCACCCTGATCACAATACCGGCCAACTGAGGTGTTGGTGTCTTGTTCATGGAACAGATCAGATCAGTCCATGCACCCTGATCACAATACCGGCCAACTGAGGTGGTGGTGTCTTGTTCATGGAACAGATCAGATCAGTCCATGCACCCTGATCACAATACCGGCCAACTGAGGTGGTGGTGTCTTGTTCATGGAACAGATCAGATCAGTCCATGCACCCTGATCACAATACCGGCCAACTGAGGTGGTGGTGGTGTCTTGTCCATGGAGCAGATCAGATCGGTCCATGCACCCTGATCACAATACCGGCCAACTGAGGTGGTGGTGGTGTCTTGTCCATGGAGCAGATCAGATCGGTCCATGCACCCTGATCACAATACCGGCCAACTGAGGTGGTGGTGGTGTCTTGTCCATGGAGCAGATCAGATCGGTCCATGCACCCTGATCACAATACCGGCCAACTGAGGTGTTGGTGTCTTGTTCATGGAACAGATCAGATCAGTCCATGCACCCTGATCACAATACCGGCCAACTGAGGTGTTGGTGTCTTGTTCATGGAACAGATCAGATCAGTCCATGCACCCTGATCACAATACCGGCCAACTGAGGTGGTGGTGTCTTGTTCATGGAACAGATCAGATCAGTCCATGCACCCTGATCACAATACCGGCCAACTGAGGTGGTGGTGGTGTCTTGTCCATGGAGCAGATCAGATCGGTCCATGCACCCTGATCACAATACCGGCCAACTGAGGTGGTGGTGGTGTCTTGTCCATGGAGCAGATCAGATCGGTCCATGCACCCTGATCACAATACCGGCCAACTGAGGTGGTGGTGGTGTCTTGTCCATGGAGCAGATCAGATCGGTCCATGCACCCTGATCACAATACCGGCCAACTGAGGTGTTGGTGTCTTGTTCATGGAACAGATCAGATCAGTCCATGCACCCTGATCACAATACCGGCCAACTGAGGTGTTGGTGTCTTGTTCATGGAACAGATCAGATCAGTCCATGCACCCTGATCACAATACCGGCCAACTGAGGTGGTGGTGTCTTGTTCATGGAACAGATCAGATCAGTCCATGCACCCTGATCACAATACCGGCCAACTGAGGTGGTGGTGGTGTCTTGTCCATGGAGCAGATCAGATCGGTCCATGCACCCTGATCACAATACCGGCCAACTGAGGTGGTGGTGGTGTCTTGTCCATGGAGCAGATCAGATCGGTCCATGCACCCTGATCACAATACCGGCCAACTGAGGTGGTGGTGGTGTCTTGTCCATGGAGCAGATCAGATCGGTCCATGCACCCTGATCACAATACCGGCCAACTGAGGTGGTGGTGGTGTCTTGTCCATGGAGCAGATCAGATCGGTCCTTGCATCCTGATCACAATACCGGCCAACTGAGGTGGTGGTGGTGTCTTGTCCATGGAACAGATCAGATCGGTCCGTGCACCCTGATCACAATACCAGCCAACTGAGGTGGTGGTGATATCTTGTTCATGGAACAGATCAGATCGATTCATGCACCCTGATCACAATACCGGCTAACTGAGGTGGTGGTGGTGTTTTGTCCATGGAGCAGATCAGATCGGTCCATACACCCTGATAACAATACCGGCCAACTGATGTGGTGGTGGTGTTTTGTCCATGGAGCAGATCATATCGGTCCATTTACCCTGATCACAATACCGGCCAACTGAGGTGGTGGTGTCTTGTCCATGGAGCAGATCAGATCGGTCCATGCACCCTGATCACAATACCGGCCAACTGAGGTGGTGGTGTCTTGTTCATGGAGCAGATCAGATCAGTCCATGCACCTTGATCACAATACTGGCCAACTGAGGTGGTGATGCCTTGTCCATGGAGCAGATCAGATCAGTCTATGCACCTTGATCACAATACCGGCATACTGAGATGCCTTGTCCGAATGGAGGTCTTCTTCTGGATTGATATCTGCCATATAGAGGACTGTAAGGATGGCCGGGTATATATGGTCCGGAATGGGTGTTGTAACAATTATTGCAGTTCTGCTCATATATGTGACACATCATTTCGTATTTTTTTAAAGGAGAACTTTCGAATTTACATATATGTGAAATCCACCGTTATATAAGCAAATAGAGCCTGGTTTAAGTTTAACATATGAAACTTCCTTTTGTTCATCAGTGCATTCTTGCATTGAGAAATGCTCTTGATCTAACAATTTACAAGGAAAGCCAATTAGTGATAAATTTTGCATAAGGTATTTGCGTGTCATCTATATATTGTAGCGTAGAGAGAGAAATCAAGTCTTTGTATATCTGGAGATGTAAAAGTATTTATTGATGACGTCAGTACGATTAGTCGTCAATTATCAACCAAACTATCTACATCTAGGGAATCTTGAACAAAGCAAGCTTAGAAATATTTTTAAGATGATTTTACAAATACAGAGTAATATCTATTTTTATAATCTGTTGAATATTTTCATTTAACAATATTAAATTATTTCTTCGCCACAATATAAGAAATTTAACCATTTAGAAAGTAAGAAATGAGATGTTCTCTGTATATTGTCAGATTCAGGGAAGGAGACTCTGCCAGCGGAATGCCATGGTCGGGAAGGCTATGTAGCCGATACTAAGAACTGCAGCTGTTACTTCCACTGTGAGGCTGGATTGTCTCTGCATAGTTGCTGTAGAAGCGGTCTTCACTTCAACCCCAGGACTTCAACCTGCGACTGGCCATGGAGAACAGATTGCCATGGTGAGAATTCCATCCTTAAACTATGCAAATTTGTCTAATATGTCTTCATAGGAACTCCTGGAAACTCTTCTTTGGGGATCCCACAACTGGGTGTCCAATGCCCTCCTTGTAACTGTAGAATCCCTCATCAGAACCAATGTCATCAGTTCTATCAATGTCTGAATGATCAGGCATTCCTGATGGAATGTCCTCCAGGACTGGCGTTCAACCCAACCACGATGTCCTGCGACTACATCCATCTTGCTGGTTGCCAACCTGGAGAATGTAGAGGTAAGACAGACTTCTGGAGTATATTTACATATATCACCATGGCGTCTGTCCATCTAGATGGTGGCTGTTGCCCTGAAGCCAACGGGGATTTCCCTGTAGAAGGACACTGCGACCAGTTCTACCAATGTCGTAGTGGAACAGCTCTGAGAAGGACTTGCCCTGAAGGACTCCATTTCAATCCTCTAGCTCGGACTTGCGATTGGCCTGCTACCGCTGGATGTGACGGTAACAATCTCGCTATTGGTTATGCAAATTGGATTTCGCTCCTCTACTCTGCTTCATCTTAAAATATAACTGCAATTGGCCATCGACCGCTTGATGTAACTATTGACTAGGCAAATTGGATTTCGCTTCTATACTCAACTTCTTTGTATAAGTACGATTGGAAAATCGACCGCTGGATGTAACTATAACAATCTCGCTGTTGACTATGCAAATTGGATTTCATTTCTATTCTTAGACTTCAAAATGATTGATAGGACTGCAATGTTAGAACGGGGTGAGATTCCAATGCTGTTCGTCCAAAGTTCAAATAGCTGCTTATTTGATCGGCGATTTTAACACTAATGACAAACCTCGTTGTAGTTTGAAGTTTGAATGCCATCACACGGGCACCTAGAGTCTCACAATAGTTAAACTTCAACCTAGATATCAATTCTCTTTATATTTATAAATACACTCATGGGCAAAACTTAAGGGATTTGTATCTTTTACCATGTATATCGGGATTCAGACAATAACTCTGAAAGATATTACAGTGACCTTTATTGAAGACACACATATATACACTCATGGGCAAAACTTAAGGAAGTTGTACCTTTTAGCATGTATATCTGGATTCAGACAATAACTCTGAAAGATATTACAGTGACCTTTATTGAAGACATAAAATAACCAAGTGTAAACAAAATTGTCTGTCTTCTTTTTCCTAAAAAAAAAAAATAGACGACCAGCGACAACAAAGACTTTCCACTTAATTTTTGTCCATGAGTGTATATAGAATAGAAGAGCATTAATAAGAGGACATTCACGCCAGAAGGCACCTCTATACAAAGAACAGGATGTAACTATAATAATCTCGCTGTTGACTATGCAAATTGGATTTCATTTCTATTCTTAGACTTCAAAATGATTGATAGGACTGCAATGTTAGAACGGGGTGAGATTCCAATGCTGTTCGTCCAAAGTTCAAATAGCTGCTTACTTGATCGGCGATTTTAACACTAATGACAAACCTCGTTGTAGTTTGAATTTTGAATGCCATCACACGGGGCACCTAGAGTCTCACAATAGTTAAACTTCAACCTAGATATCAATTCTCTTTATATTTATAAATACACTCATGGGCAAAACTTAAGGGATTTGTATCTTTTACCATGTATATCGGGATTCAGACAATAACTCTGAAAGATATTACAGTGACCTTTATTGAAGACACACATATATACACTCATGGGCAAAACTTAAGGAAGTTGTACCTTTTACCATGTATATAGGGATTCAGACAATAACTCTGAAAGATATTACAGTGACCTTTATTGAAGACATAAAATAACCAAGTGTAAACAAAATTGTCTGTCTTCTTTTTCCTAAAAAAAAAAAAAATAGACGACCAGCGACAACAAAGACTTTCCACTTAATTTTTGTCCATGAGTGTATATAGAATAGAAGAGCATTAATAAGAGGACATTCACGCCAGAAGGCACCTCTATACAAAGAACAGTTTTCCTCACCAAAATGATCAGTTTTTACTAATTTGCTTCTTTCTGGTAAAAGGACAAACACTTATCCCTATAAGATAACATTGGCTTTGAGAAATTAGATGTTGTCCTTTAAAAAGAGGTAGTTCTACTATGTGGATATGTGGCTATTAGGTACAATATCGATTGTAGATTAAAAACACAAGGTAATAAGGCAAATTTCCAATAAATAAATAGTGTGTCGTATCGGTAACACTATTGTTACTGAATCAATACTTTTGTCTGATAATGGTAACAACGCTGTTACTGTAATGTCACACTATTTATTTATATGGTTTTGGTCTTATTACCTTGTGTTTCTTATTGGTATATATTGTTTCTGTTACTTATTATGTTGCACAAGTACAATATGATGTTTCCAGGACTCCAGTACTCGGCAGTTAGCAAACCACGACCCACTCCTGTCCCGGGTAAACCCTGCGGAGCCCCCTACGGTGACTTCAACGTCTACCCTGACGGCTTCCACTGCGAGAGGTTCCGTAGCTGTCAAAGCGGCAGGGAAGTGCAGGATGCCTGCTCCAGCGGTCTGCTCTTCAGTCCGGCCTTGCTAGCCTGCGACCTCCCTGCTCGAACCTCGTGTCTACCTCTGGGTACCTATCTTACTTCGCAGTAACAAATCGCTAAACAGGTTTTAATCTAGCTCTAAAAGAGCTTTCACACAACTTTAATACAGTTTTCGAGATAAAAATTCATTCGTAAACCTAAATAAAGTCATTTAAGAAAAAAGGTTCCCCTAATCGTTCAATTAAAAAGTTGCTGATGGCTTACGCCATCTGTCGGAATAAATCAATTAATAAATAGAAATTTTGTACATTAGAACCACCATGAGTGGACACTCGCGCTAGAGGGCACCTCTCTACAAAAGACAGTTTATATTTGCAAAATTACAATTTTTGCGATTTAGCAACTCTCCAGTAAGAGGATACCTCTCCCTAAAGGACACTTTGGCTTTGCAATTAGGTGTTGTCCTTTATAGGGAGGTTCTACTGTATATTTTATTTTGTTAAAAATATAAATTACCTTATCATCCTCAATTTTGTCTCCCTAAGTGACAATCTGTTGAAATGTCACTTTGTCCTGACTGTACAGCGAGCAAGTACAGTCGGCCTCTGAGTCCAGAATCTGGACTGTGTCCTCGTCCTGACGGTATGTTTCCGGATCCCAAGGACTGCTCCAGTTTCTACTCCTGTCACCAAGGCAAGCCGTATCGTCTCCAGTGTCCCACTGGACTCTCTTTCAATCCAGCAAGGTCCTTGTGTGACTTCAGTTCTGTCAAATGTGTCTCATGATGTGAATAAAATTTTTTTGTGTTTTCTTTCTTTATGGTCAATGATTGATTTATATATGAACTTACCATTGGAAAGGTAATTTAGTACATATTTGAAAAATACAATTCATTTAAATACAAGCACATAGCATATAATGAAAAATAAACCATGAAATCCCTATATATATAAAAGTCAGTGTATGTATGTATGTATGTATGTATATGTGTTTGTTCCTATGTCGGCTATACACGTCCACAATACGTAACTAATCTGACTGAAATTTTAACAGTATATAGAGTAGAATCTGGAAAAACGAATAGTATTTGAATAAAAACATTTAATCGGGTAAAACCCGGGCGTTGCCCGGGTCATTCGGCTAGTTTAAAATATATATTATCATGAAGATAAAGGTTGCGCCTGGCCGGGGCATTCAAAGTTCTTAGAATTAAAGATACTTCGACCAGTATAAATATTTGTATTATCTCGACGTTTCGGCAAAAATCTTTTGTCCTCGTCAGGAACAAAAAAAAAATAAAAAATAAAGCATTTGGCTAAGCGGTTAATGGGAGGCAGAAGGTTGTTATTGAAGCCTCAAAACCTGGGATCCAAGAACCAAATAATGATCCCGAAATATCTGGATTCTCATCGGAAAATCTCGGGATTACTGTCTACAGAGAAAGATATTATTGTGAATGAATTCATTACCGCAGCAGTAAATGAAGAAGAATCTGACCTTATCGAGGATAACAATAGGGACACTTATTCCTTTAACGTTAGCCCATAAGTAGCACATTTCTTATTAAGGAAAGAAATGTATCCATAATCTCATGCATTTTCAAAGAAAAATATAAATGAAATGACGAAAACTCGTGTGGTTGTGAAACTGTCCAATGGCCGCTGAAGAACGAGATTTCACTGAACTACATGCGACAAGAGAATAACATCATCAGTCTCATTCTCAACTGTAAACACGCTGGGATAGTTTATTGAACATATTGATATCTACTGTAATAAGTATATTGCTACGGCGTTTTATGGTTTCCACAAGCCCATATCTCAGAAGAAGGCCAAGTGACACTCACTCCTCACTTTCTTACTGCTACTCTTTTTGTGTTGTTTTTCTTGCTTCCCTCTTTCTCTTTCTTGTTTTTTTTTATTTTTCTTCTGTCTATATCGTTGTTTCCTTTGTCTCACTGCCTTGTTCTTATGCATACCTCTGGTGAATCCTGTATAGGGTCAGTGACCCTAAATAAAGGCTTTTTGTTGTTGTTGTTGTTGTTGATATTTACTGTAATCACACCACATATCTACAGGTGTAGTATAGGCCATGGTGGGTAGAGGAATGTTTTGATTGCTTATTTATTAATACATACTAGACGAATGGCCCGGGCAACGCCCGGGTTTTACCCGAGTGCGTATATATTTTAAAAACGTTTTAATTCAAATACTATTCGTTACAATTATAAATTGTCGCCATGGATGTCACTCTTGTGAAACGTCCCGTTCCAAACTGTGTGTTTTTAAAACGTTTTAATTAAAATACTATTCGTTACAATTATAAATTGGCGCCGTGGATGTCTCTCTTGTGAAACGTCCCGCCCCAAACTGTGTGTGTCTTGAAAATATAAAAATAAAAATGTGAATTTTCATAAAGATTTCATCATGTCGATTTTTTATATAAAAAAGATTAAATAATTGTGCAAAACGGTATATACGATATATAAACATCAAAAGAAATAATGAGCCTATCGTTCAAATATAAAATTCGAATAAATATAAATGAGATACTAAAAATTAAATACCTATTTAATGAATATCATATTTTATTCTTATAAAGGTACTTATATATAATTAAATACTTATATATAATATAATTTATATAAAATATATAAAAATAATAAAATATATAATATATATAATATATAAAGGTTACACCGATTTAAAAGTCTATTTTATAATTTTAGATTGTATAAGAAACATATTTTCATTTAAGTATTGTACTTGTGGCCTAGTGGTCATGGCATCTGCCCGGTAAGTGGAAGGTCGTGGGTTCGATTCCCATCCCTTGACACTTTTTTATTTTATCCATTCTGACCAAAATCTATCCGTGAACTTCACACAGTGAACTTCACACAGACAGAATAAGGCAATTATATAAGTAGATACATAATGATGGCTATTTAAAACAATTTTTAATGCTGGGGGTCGGTGGAAGGATGGTCTAAACCGTTGGTTTACAACGACCCGGGTTCGATTCCCGCATTGGGCATTTGCAAAATTGCAAAAGTCCAACCCCACCAGCGAGTGCAAGTAACCAAGTAAACTAATGAGAAGAGACCTTACAGACAAGAATGGACCAAAGCCAGGGGACCATTTTATCGAGGAGCCACTAGGAGGGACCATAGAAAGACTGCTGGAGGACATCAGGGGACCATATTTGCACAGCACTGACCAGGAGTCAAGATAGCAATTGTAAATATCTTTGTTTTCTTTTACAGTTATTATTTAGAAGTTGTAAATAGGAATATGTAAATAGACTGACGATTTGTTTCACTTTTTAGAGAAAAACTGGTGACCTTTTTAAAAAATAAAGTTATTATTATATTAAAACACAGTATAGCAAGCATGTCAAACTCGCGGCCCGCGGGCCTCATGCGGCCCACAACGAATAAATTTGCGGCCCACCAGACAATATATTTTAATATTTTTTTTTTATAAATTAAAAAAAATAATCATAAAAATTTGTAGCCTAATTTTTAAAAATTGTAATTATACATAATTTATTTATTAATAACGAACCACTGGTCGCCATACATAAGTCGTAAGTTTTGATAATATTATACCTACATACATAACGTATGTACATCGCCATAAGTATTTTTTGCGGCCCACATAATCTTATTACTTTTTTATTTGGCCCGTGTTAGGATTTGAGTTTGACATGCTTGCAGTAGAGCACACTTCCGTGATATGACACTCTCGCTAGAAAACAGCTCTCTACACAAAGAATGATTCGTAGATGTCGAAATGCGTGGTGTCGCTGGAGACCCACTGGTGATTCTCCACCAAACTCTGCAGCGCTGGCAGAGGCGCCATATTCATTGTACATAGTTAATATAATCCATATTATCTTTTTTTTTTTTTAATAGTACAGACTCTTCACTTTGTATGTATTGACAAGATGTTAATAAAATTATTTTAATTGTCAAGACACAAAGAACAATTTTCATTACTCAAATTATCATTTATAGTAATTAGCAACTCTCTCTCCGCGAAATACGTGGTATCGCTGGAGACCCGATGGCGATCTTCCACCAAATTCTGCAGCGATGGCTGAGGCGGTATGTACAATGTCATTGTATATAGCATATTTTTTATTTCACTTTTCGTTTTTATAATCCTTTTCATTATTGTTAATTTCTCATAATTAGTGTGGACTGTGCACTTTCCTGTATTGACAAAATGTCAATAAAAGTATTTTAATTGTCAATTTGTCTCTCTCTCTCTCTCTCTCTCTCTCTCTGAATGCCAACACCATCCTAGAACCTCTTTATGAAGGATTTTATAGGAGGGAGATAGAAGAAGCTGTTGTCTTTCCTTCCAACAGGGACGACATCCTCGAGTATCTCTCGCCCGAGCAGAGCTCCGCTCTGAAGGAATTCCTTGACAAGGCAATCGCCCATGTCAGGGACAAGGACTCCGACCTAGGCAAGATGCTGTCTGACTTCAGGGCAGAATGTGACATTGAACGAAACGACACCCAGTGGGATTCGTCTGACACAGATAATGTGCGATTATTTTGTTTTTATACATATTTTCCCTCTCTATATAATTAACCCTATATAGTTTTATATATACATTGTAATAAAGTATGTTTCAATCTCAATCTCTCTCTCTCTGGTAAGAGAACATCTCTCTATAAAGAACACTTTTACTCTACAACTAGATGTTGTTCTTTAGAGAGAGTTTTTTCTACTGTAGTAGTTATGTATGATGATAAGATTATCTTCATTGTATACTATTATCTTTTTCCAACCACCAAAATATGCAAATAAGTCTTCTATATGACTAATATGCATATTTTCCAATAGAAATTATGAAAATAATTCAATAGAATAATCTCCAGTATCAATATTAAGATAAAAACATCAGACTTTCCAGAGATAAGCCCTCCTTGGCCATCATCGAGTCCACAGCGGCTCCAAAGAAAGAGACACAAAAGAAGACTGCACTACCAATACAGTTTTTTACCTCCATGCAACCTCTTCAGACATCTCAGGAGACTAACCTCATAGGGCAGGTAAAGGACATTTTTGAACAAATGAACGCTGAATCTTTCCTATCTCCTCTCTATAAGGAGATTTGTAGGTTTGAAGTAGTGGTCCTATACCCTCATGTGAGGGAGGTATTCTCCAAGATACTCTCAAAAGAAAACAAGAACATTCTCTGTGAATTCCTCAACATGGTAGTTAAACATGTTGGAACAAAAACTCCATTATAACCAAAGGTCTATCCAAATTCAGGGTGGCTTGTAACCCTTGACTTGATGTCCCTTCAGAGAAGGCTTCGTGTTGATGTAAATATACATTGTTGTATAAATTCTATTGTTGATATCTCTATAAGTATTCTTCATATTATTGTTGACAAGAAGTCAATAAAGTGGTTTCAATCTCTCTCAATCTCTCAATAAAATATGTTTACTACCGTCCAGGGATAAGTTTCCTTTTGAATAATTATATTTTCCCTGTAGAAGGATTATCATGCCTAAAAGCTAGATAATGACAATTAAAATAATTTTATTGACATCTTTTTCAATACATACAAAAGTACATAGTCTGCACTATTTTAAAAAGATAATTATATATATATATACATAACACTATGTACAATGAATATGGCTCCTCTGCTAGCGCTGCAGAGTTTGGTGGAGAATCACCAGCAGGTCTCCAGCGACACCACGTTTTTCGTGATCAACGAAGAATACGTATATCGCGTACTTCGCCCCAAAAGCTAGAGATGTAAAAAAAAATGTAAAAAAAAAACTTATCCCTAGAAGCCTTATGATTTCACCTTAATGAAAATAACTACTTCCATCCTTTATAATCAGAATTAAAAAAATTGCGATACACTTTTATAAAAATATCTAGAAACCTTAAACAATAAGTTTATTTATTTATTCATATGCCCAAGGTAATAAGAACAAATTAAATAATATACACCTATCCCCCGATTTACACGGTACTTGTTTTACACGTTTTCGCTTTTATACGGTTTTCCAAATAAGTTTTTTTTTATCGCACTATACTAAATGCTACTGTGATTG
>CP092869.1:96336877-96349877 GCA_030710605.1 Cordylochernes scorpioides | reverse complement strand
TATATATAAGACCAAATTCATATAAATAAATAGTGTGACATTACAGTAACAGCGTTGTTACCATTATCAGACAAAAGTACAGATTCAGTAACAATAGTATTACCAATACGACACACTATTTATTTATTTGAAATTTGTCTTATTACCTTATGTTTTTAATCTACAATCGATATTGTACCTAATAGCCACATAAACACATAGTAGAACTACCTATTTTTAAAGGACAACATCTAGTTTCTCAAAGTCAATGTTATTTTATAGGGATAAGTGTTTGTCCTTTTACCAGAAAGAAGCAAATTAGTAAAAACTGATCATTTTGGTGAGGAAAACTGTTCTTTGTATAGAGGTGCCTTCTGGGGCGTGAATGTCTTCTTATTAATGCTCTTCTATTCTATATACACTCATGGACAAAAATTAAGTGGAAAGTCTTTGATGTCGCTGGTCGTCTATTTTATTATTATTATATATTTTTTTTTAAGAAGAAGAAGACAGAGACAATTTTGTTCATACTTGGTTATCTCTTGTGTCTTCAATAAAGGTAATAAAGGTTACTGTAATATCTTTCAGATTTATTGTCTGAATCCCGATATACATGCTAAAAGGTATAAATTCCTTAAGTTTTGTCCGTGAGTATATTTATAACTATAAATAAAATTGAGATCTAGGTTGAAGTTTAACTATTGTGAGATTCTAGGTGCCCGTGTGATAGCATTCAAACTTCAAACTACAACGAGGTTTGTCATTAGTGTTAAAATCGCCGATCAAATAAGCAGCTATTTGAACTTTGGACGAACAGCATTGGAATCTCACCCCGTTCTAACATTGCAGTCCTATCAATCATTTTGAAGTCTAAGAATAGAAATGAAATCCAATTTGCATAGTCAACAGCGAGATGGTTATAGTTACATCCAGCGGTCGATTTTCCAATCGTGCTTATACAAAGAAGTTGAGTATAGAAGCGAAATCCAATCTGCCTAGTCGATAGTTACATCAAGCAGTCGATTGCCAATCTCAGTTATATTTTAAAATGAAGCAGAGTATAGGAGTGAAATCCAATTTGCATAGTCAATAGCGAGATTGTTACCGTCACATCCAGCAGTGGCAGGCCAATCGCAAGTCCGGGCTAGAGGATTGAAGTGGAGTCCTTCAGGGCAAGTTCTTCTCAGAGCTGTTCCACTACGACATTGGTAGAATTGGTCGCAGTGTCCTTCTACAGGGAAATCCCCGTTGGCTTCAGGGCAACAGCCACCATCTAGATGGACAGACGCCATGGGGATATGTAAATATACTCCAGAGGTTTGTCTTACCTCTACATTCTCCAGGCTGGCAACCAGCAAGATGGATGTAGTCGCAGGACATCGTGGTTGGGTTGAACGCCAGTCCTGGAGGACATTGCATCAGGAATGCCTTATCATTCAGACATTGATAGAACTGATGACATTGGTTCTGATGAGGGATTCTACAGTTGCAAGGAGGGCATTCGACACCCAGTTGTGGGATCCCCAAAGAAGAGTTTCCAGGAGTTCCTATGAAAGAACATTAGACAAATTTGCATAGTTTAAGGATGGAATTCTCACCATGGCAATCTGTTCTCCATGGCCAATCGCAGGTTGAAGTCCTGGGGTTGAAGTGGAGACCGCTTCTACAGCAACTATGTAGAGATAATCCACCCTCACAGTGGAAGTAACAGCTGCAGTTCTTAGTATCGGCTACATAGCCTTCCCGACCATGGCATTCCGCTGGCAGAGTCTCCTTCCCTGAATCTGACAATATACAGAGAACACCTCATTTCTTACTTTCTAAATGGTTACATTTCTTATATGGTGGCGAAGAAATAATTTATTATTATTCAATGAAAATATTCAACAGATTATAAAAATAGATATTACTCTGTATTTGTAAAATCATCTTTAAAATATTTCTTTGCTTGCTTGTTCAAGATTCCCTAGATGTAGATAGTTTGGTTGATAATTGAGGACTAGTCGTGGTGACATCATCAATAAATACTTTTACATCTCCAGGTATACGAAGACTTGATTTCTCTACACTACAATATATAAATGACACGCAAATACCTTATGCTAAATGTATCACTAATTGGCTTTCCTTGTAAATTTTTAGATCAAGAGCATTTCTCAATGCAAGAATACACTGATGAACAAAATAAAAAAAAATTTCATATGTTAAGCATAAACCACTATCTATTTGCTTATATAACAGCGGATTTCACATACATGTAAATTCGAACGTTCTCCTTTAAAAAAATAATACAAAATCATGTGTCACATATTTAAGAGTAACTGCAATAACTGTTTACAACACCCAACTCACTCCGGACCATATATACCCGGCCATCCTTACAGTCCTCTATATGGTAGACATCAATCCAGAAGAAGACATCCATTCGGACAAGGCATCTCAGTATGCCGGTATTGTGATCAAGGTGCATAGACTGATCTGATCTGCTCCATGGACAAGGCATCACCACCTCAGTTAGCCGGTATTGTGATCAGGGTGCATGGACCGATCTGATCTGCTCCATGGACAAGACACCACCACCACCTCAGTTGGCCGGTATTGTGATCAGGGTGCACGGACCGATCTGATCTGCTCCATGGACAAGACACCACCACCACCTCAGTTGGCGGGTATTGTGATCAGGGTGCACGGACCGATCTGATCTGCTCCATGGACAATACACCACCACCTCAGTTAGCCGGTATTGTGATCAGGGTGCATGGACCGATATGATCTGCTCCATGGACAAGATACCATCACCACCTCAGTTGGCCGGTATTGTGATCAGGGTGCATGGACTGATCTGACTTCTCCATGAACAAGACACCACCACCATATAAGCAGAATCATCCAATACAGTATTAGAGCTCTCAGTCTGGTAGATTAAACTACTGGAAGGATTTACCACTGATGAGCCACATAAGCCCTCCTAAAATTTATCTATCGTAGTAAGGTCAGTAGAAAGTTTGATTTATCTGTAAATGAGAAGAAAAAATCGTGTTTGTTTTGTTTCTCCTATGCTTACCTCTGGCACGGCAACCAACGTTGGATGGTAGGTCGCATACCATGGACTCAGGATTGAAGTCCAGACCCATGGGACATTTCTTCCTGCACCCTCTTCCAGTCTGGCACTCAACGAAATGGCTGCAGCTTAAGGTATCCTTCACCCGGCATGTACAAGGGGGGCATTCCGCGTCAGGCACCTCCTCACAATCCCCGTCGGGAGGCGTGTCGGTCCCGCCTACTTACACACAGCTCCACCTTAGGCTCCTCCCACTTCCTCAAAGTAGGCGGGGCATACACCTATTTTTGCATATAAAAGGACCTCCTACTGTCATTACTACAATGAAAAATAATAAAGATCAGAGCGATCTGGTAGATTCTCTCTTCTTTCTTATCTCCACTCAATCATATTAGGGTGTCAAGCTTGTAAAGCTTGAGACTTTTAATGATGTCTGCTGGGGATGAGTAGAGCTCATCAATGGTAGATTAAACTAGCGAAACAGTAGGAGGGCTTACCTCTAATGAGCCAAACCCTCCCAATATTTTTTTCATTGCAGTAAGTGTAGGAAGTATTGTAAGAAGTCGTTTTAATTGTGTAAAAATAAAAGAGAATAATGGCGTAATATACAGTAAAACCCTCTTTTATTCAACACTTACTTTAATCCAATCGTTTTTTTAATCTTGAAAAGGTTATTTTCTTTAATTTAACCGTCTATAATTTAATGCCGACTTTCGACTCATGGACCAAACTTAAGGAAGTTGTACCTTTTACCATGTATATCGGGATTCAGACAAATAACTCTGAAAGATATTACAGTGACCTTTATTGAAGACACACGAGATAACTAAGTGTGAACAAAATTACCTCTCTCTCCTTAATAAAAAAGACACAAAAAAAAAAAACAGAAGACCGGAGACATTAAAGGCTTTCCACTTCTTTAAGTTTTGTCCATGAGTGTATGTATGTTAAATAAAAATAAAAAGAGATTTTATGTTGATTTTTGATTATTTTGAGGATTATGCTAAGGTAATGCAGTCGTGGTTAAAATCTTGAAACTATAATAATAAAAATAATGAAGATTAGAAATAGCTTTAATTGAGATTATAGGATATATATACAAAAAACATAATTTGATAAAAGTACTGCCTGGCTTAAGGCGTAAGAATCTAAAAAACGAAAAACTTATTTACATAATGTACAAAAGATTTGAGCCGGCCATCGGGAAACAACAACGGGTTATATAAACAGAAAGCGCGAACTCTGGCGGTCGACTTAACAGAATATTTGTGAATCTATGATATATATTTTAAATAAAATAATATTTTAATATAATATGTATATATGGGATTATTATTGTTGAATTGACCTGAGCAATTCCTGACGTTCTCAGGCCAGTCACAGTTCTCCAAGGCTTGGTTGAAGACAAGGGATGCTGGGCAGGACTTGAGATGGGCGAGTCCATGGTCGCAATGGTAGAAAGTGCTGCAGTTGGCAGGATTAGGGAACAATCCTCTGTCCTGCGGACATGTGGATTCTCCTGGAGGCTGGGTCGGCTGTACTCGGTCTGCACATAGAACCACACATAGGATTCATAGGATATAAGCCACTAGCGTTATCTAATTTGAGGGAGAAATATATGCGACATTATAGAAAGCCAGTCTTTTCTTTCAGTCCTTTCTTAATTGCTATTATGCAACTTTGAATTTTCATATTGCCACAGAATAATCTGTAGTGGCCTACTCGTTTTATCATCATTAGTCACGTGACGTCAGCATTTTATTTGTAAATATTTTGTTTATATAGCTCTCTCTCAGTTTTTAATTGAAAATAATTGTAAATACTTTCCTTGTGCTTTATGATTACTCGTTCTGGTCTCACTTATAATTTTGATATGGAATCATCGAATACTGACATGAATCCAACACCTCAGGACGGTGCAACAATATATTTAATATAATATGAAAATCAAAATATTCCCTATTATTGTAACTTGCTTTGAACAAATAAAGTTAAAGAAAGGATGACATCCCCAGAGATAGTCGTGACAACCTGGGGCCACATAACTTCACAACAGGATAACAGGGAACAGGAAAGTTCCGAGCTTTGTCCCCGGTAGGGGGAATACTCGGGCTGAAAATAGAGTCGGTGGCTGGTGAAAAGACAGTTGGGAGGTAGAGATCAAGGGAAATGCAGCCGTACTGGGCAGTCTAATTGCTAAAGACATGTCAGCACGTCTGTTTCTAGAGACATAGTCTTATTGTCACCACTAACCTCTGGAGTGTTTATTTACATATCCATTTAAATTACTACATATATATATATATATACATGTGTCTACCAATTATAGATCATAGCATAAAAACAGAGCAAAACCCAGTCTTTCCGAGAGGTGGTCTCTCATCAGAGATTATGCATCAGTTGAAAGATTTATCTTGACTTGGTCTGACATGACACAGCCTCTAATATGAGGCCATCTCCATAAGATACTGGGTTTAGCCATGTTTCAGACGGTTTCTCGAGATAGAATACTCTTTATTACAAGATATCAAATTATATTGTATATTTAATGCTATTTTAAACACATATGTAATTACAATGAATAATAGCTTTGTTATTAAAAAGAAATATCAATATTAGTATGATTGAAAGTTGAGACTTGAAGAATGGCACTTACTTCGACAAGATGGGACATTGTCAGGCCAGTCGCAGGCCAGGAGATTTGGGTTGAAGACGAGATCCTCCGGGCAGGCTCTAAGGAATGCCTGATCATCGTAGCATTGGTAGAACTGGGAACAGTCATCGGGGTTGGAGAATGTGCCTTCAGGGGCGGGGCATGTGAAGTGGCGGGGCGGAGCCTCGGTCGTCACTGGTGGGCGGTCTGTAAGGAAAGAGGCGTGGTTTAGAGGCAATGTGGGAGGGGCTTAGTAGTACCTTGACAATCGACGTGGGCGGGGAGGTCACAGAGCATGACGGCCTTGTTATAGAGAAGCCCAGGCGGACAGGTGTGACGGCAGACTGTGCCGTTGGCCTGACAGCGGTAGAAGACGTCGCAAGAGTCGTAGTCTGGCACGAGGCAAGTGGGACAGCGTCCACAGCGAGTTGCATAACCATCTTCTGTACATTCACCTACTTCTTCTCCAGGTACATCTGCACATCCACCTCTGAAACTTGAGTACTTGCTTAATGTAATTTAGATATGATCATTGTGTTGACTTTATTGGCATTGAGATATAATTGATATGGACCAAATATAGTGAAGAATATGTTCAGATGAGGCTACTGGTTCCTTGTAACATTTGGTTCGCAAGGGAAAGTACACTCTCATGGACAAAACTTAAGGAAGTTGTATGTCTTTGGTCTTTTTCTTGCCGTCTATTTTTTTAAGGAGACTGGATCATTTTTGTTCATACTTGGTTATCTCGTGTGTCTTCAATAAAGGTCACTGTAATATCTTTCAGAGTTATTGTCTGAATCCCGATATACATGCTGAAAGGTACAACTTCCTTAAGTTTTGTCTACACACAATGAGTGTATATATATCCCCCCTTTCTAAAATATATAATTCATTTTTATGAAAGGCCTAGATGGACAAGAATAAAAGCTTAAAGATGAACAAGAACAATACCAATATGGAACATAAAAATCAGTGTTCCAGGGGACGCAGGGAAGGAAGAACTTGGTGGAAAGGAAGATAAGACATAGATGATTGAAAAGGAAAGAAGAGATTTCATCCAGCAGTGTGGATTGGTATGAACTGACAGAGAAGAAATCATGCAAGACCAACGGCATTCATGAAGAAGCTGTCAGGTATACCTGGATGTGTGTGATTGCAGTCAACATTCCATGACCAGTCGCATACTCCCAGTCTGGCGTTGAAACGGAGTGGAGAGGGACAAGACTTGGGGAAGGCTCTGCCATGGTCACAATGGTAGAAACTGGAACAGACTTCAGGGTTGGGGTAGTGGCCGCTGGAGTTAAGGCAAGCAGGATCTGCTGGGTTGGAGTCTGGACATCAAATGATACTCATTATTTTTTAAGTAGTGTAATACCAAATTTATATATACAACAAGCCTTTATTAAAACATTCCGTTTTATACAGACGATTCTCCTGTTAGAAATGAATCTAAAAAGAAATGAGAAGCAGGGGAAGAAACTGAATCCTCGCTCAGAAAAGAGAAAAATAAGAAAGAGAAAGAATATCTATGTACAAAAGACTATATACATCGTTTTTCATGCATAGAACACAGTGAAGAAGTAGAATTTTGAGTAAATTGTTACATCTTGTGAAGAAAAAATATTTCCATACAGTTTGGTTACTTTGTTAGGTCTTTTTTTCCTCCTTGCAGTCTTGAAAAAATTAAAGAACTTTAAAATAGCTGACCCATTATTTTTAATTTATATATACACAAACCTCCACTAATCCCCGCAATACATACGGCACTCTAGCAGTCTGGATTACGTACAGTTACCTAGTAGTAAATGCTGTACATCTAGAAACTCAAAGCCATTATTTTGCAAGATTTACATACCCTAAGCGTTGGAGCAAAAATCCTCACGTATTATCTAAAGAACCTATAGAAGAAAACGAATAATAATTGAAATGTAAAAGTGCTTTCTTAAATATACAGATGTCATATAATATAGAGTCAAATATATAAAATGTATCCAATAAGAAAGATAAAGATTCTTTCCTGCTTTTACCCTTTGAATTAATCAATAAGGAATCGAGGGTTTCTTTTATATCTCGAGATTTCGGGCTAACATGCCCTTTAACACGGAGATATCCGAATAGATAGAATTTAAAATCCATAAAGAGAGAAAGAGAGGGATTTTATCAGGCTGATATGAGATTCAATAGCATTTTTTTATTCGGAGTTTCTCAATGTTATACAATGTTATACGAATTCAAATAATAGTTTATTCTCGTCTCTAAAAAGCATATTAAGTAGATTTATGGAGATTAGGATGAGAATTTGGAATTTTGTTAAAGTTTTTATAATTAACCACATGATTTTCAACTTATAGGTATTAAACTATTTTGTGTAAATTATAGAATTTTCTTTGCCAATGATATGGTAGCATTCGGGACTTACCGCATTTCCCAGAAGGCCAATTGCAAACTCTCCAGTGCGAATCAAATTCCAAGTTGGCTGGGCAGGTTTTGAGGAATGCAACGCCACTAGCGCAATGTACGAACTGCCTGCAGTTGCTAGGTACTGGAAACAAGCCTGAAGGCTGCTGACAGAGAGCTGGATCAGCAATAGCGGGACATTGGACTTGGGACTGAGGCTTGCAACTTCCTTCTCCTTGATCAAACAGAGATCCTGGTGGACAACGTTTCTTCTCCGGCACCCAATCCTTGCACTGGTAGAAGGAAGAACAGTCTACCAAGTCTGGAAGAGTACAATCCGAACAGGAACAAACTTTGGGAACAACTGGTGCTGGAGTCGTTGAGAATTCCGAACAATCTGTAAACCCAAAATTAGAATTACCTATTTGCATATCTACAGTTTTATAAAACTTATATAGCAGAAAATATATGACTGCAACTGAACTCCAAAAGTTAAACATGAAAACCAAATATTTACAAATAATAATAAGTTCAAATCATAAAGAAGGATTCAGAAACATAGTGGAGAGGTATTATTATTGCTGCTAGTGTCCATCAAGTTGACTTTTGATGACTATATGGTGACAAATATTCTCCAATTTGTCCTCTTAGTGACCATCATTCGTAGCTCATCTAGTGATCTTTTGATTGCCTTCTTGACATTTTCATAACCAATTCCATCTTTTCCTTAAATTTTTCCACACAGATAAACAGATAAAAAAATAGCTGTGTTTTTTTATTATCTCTCGAAAGTAGATATGTAACATGTTAAGCTCATTAATTATATTTATAATTACATATATCCTTCTACTCTGTCTTCGAAGCTTATGTCCATAGTTCAATCAAAATACCTTTTCCAAGAGGTCAGCTTCAGTATCGGTAATAAAAGCAAATTAGTCCGATGCAATATTACAGCGGTATGGTAGATTAAACTGGCAAAACCACTGGAAGGGTTCACCACTGATGAGCCAGGCCCTCCCATTAATTTATCATTGCAGTAAGGGCAGTAGAAAATTGTTTTATTTTGAAAAGAAACATACACGTCAAAAATAGTTTAAATTTCTTTTCAAAATTTTTACTGTTTTGAAAAATAATATTTCCAAAAGCTTACCAAAATTAAAATAGTTTAACGATGTTTTTTGAACGTTATTTGTTTGTTCAATGTTTATTGTACATCTACATTGTCATTTAGGTAAATCGTTTTTTAATGGACCCTCCCCCAAGCAAAAATTAAAAAACCTAGTGAGAGAGAGTCAAATACTATTCATAGTTAAATTTTATCGTTCAAGATGATGAATGTGGAGGTTTATTTCTAAAATCAAATTTGAAAAAAAGATATTCCATATTTCTCAAGTATGTTAGTTCAGGATAACACATTTTAAACTTGTAAAAATATCGAATTTTTCATAATCTTTTAGAAGCTAATTACTTTATTCTACAATTTCACTCAGAAAATTTTCGGGAGTTTCGTTTTTTTTTTAAATATGTTGTGGAATGTGTGTGTGTTAAATATACTTCAGCAAAAAAAACTGAAACATAATCTTGATATGGACCAAACAAATATTGACATGAAATCCCAGAACATTGCAAAAATATACTATACGATGGGAAAAAAAAATAGTACAAATGTAATATTGTACTGGGAAAAGGTTCATAAATTAAGAAAAAGGCATCTCCTTATCGTACAACTGAAAGTTGCTGTTGGCTTGCGCCATCTATCGGAATAAATATCAACTATTCTCGTTCATTTTTAATTATTCCAGAATTGGCCAAATACCCATTCTTGATTAATCATGCCTTTTTTTCTTAATATACTATACATTACTTAATTTATCTTTAATTTGAACAATGATTCAGCGTATTTATTTATGTTTTGATATATTTACTGTACTTACTGCGTGACGGATCGCAGGCAGCCTCGCAGACAGTATCACACTGAAGAGATTTAGGATTGTAGTGAAGACCATCCGGACAATGTTGATGCTGAGGTAGCCAGTTGGAACAAGCATAGAAGGAGCTACAGTCATTGGGATCTGGGAACAATCCTGCGAGTGATGGACAACTAAAGGCTGAGGATGGACAACGTGTTCTGCCCATATAGTCACAAGTCTGTAAGCTACTGTTGAAGAAGAGATCGTGTCCGCAGTGCAAAGGATGGGCACGGGATTCCAAACAGTAGAAATATCGGTCGCATCGTTCAGGGTCGGGAATCAAGCAATGTTTGCAGGGGCAATGGACAGATGGATCTGACTGACTCGGCTCAGGTGGAGGGGGAATGCCTTCACCTATATAACACACGCAAATGCAATTAAGAACATAATATACTTCTTCAATTCTTTACATGGCAAATATACTAATCAAAGACCGCTATTATAACCAAGAGGATTATCACGTTAAAAATTTAATAATAAATACAAAGTTTTTATATACGTATTATTATATACATAATTTAAATACTTATTATCTATTTAGAGAAAAATATATTACATTATTTCAGTTTGAAAATTTACAGGCCGAAGTATCTTTATTTTCAAGAAATATGAATGCCGGCCAGGTAGCTTCTATCTTTACGTTGAAGTTTTTTTTATCTATTTTCACAATATAGACATATGAAACTACACCTTGTTTTATTTTTAACAAGTTACACCCATACCTCGCTTTGCGTCGGGGTTACGTTCCAAAAAAAAAAACACGACGCAAATTGAAACAACGCAAAGTGAAAATATGTGAAGGCGCAATCAAAAACAAAGGTGTTGCCATATTTTAGGAAAAAAAAAATTAAAAATTAAAGACTCGAATACAAAACAACGCAACTTCGAAAATCTAACGACGCACAGTGAAAATTAGTAAAAAATTAAGCAGCGACGCAACTTCGAAAAAAACGCAAAGCGAAACGACGCAAAGCGAGGTATTGGTGTATACCATGGTTTCAGGCTATGACCCTCATCAGTACAGGGACGGCTTTGATTTCATAACATACTACGATAGGAGTTTTGAAATCGGTCGAAAGGTGTACAAAAAGGTGTTGAAGCTGGTGAAGTAGCAAAGGCCTATTTATATAAACAACTAAACGGGTGACCCGGGCTTCGCCCCGGGATTGACCCGTATGCATATCTACCCGAGTGATATATATTTAGATAAGATTTTTTTTATAATTGTTTGTTATTAGCATTATCTATTTGTTTGCATCAGCGTAATTTAATCTAATCTTTGATAGAGGGCGCTGTTCGTGAGCTAAGTAGAATAATTTGAATATATAGTTTTAATAATTGATTTATATATATTTTTTAAAAAGCCTATCGTCTTCCCCGTTATTTTTTTACCTATGTATGGAAATTTTGGTTTGAATTAGTGAACTACTGCGAATTTGTATACCGGACATACAAACAAACAAACATACAAACAAACAAACAAACATACAAACATTGATTTTTATATATATATATTTTTTATTTAATTAAAAAGGCATATATTGGATCAAAAAAATAATTTATTTTACCAATATTTCAGCTGGCTGAACGCCAACCTTTATCAAGGTGTTATAACATTTTGAAGTGACATAAATAAATCAAAATATATAGATATATAAACTACAGGGTGGCCTAAAAGTACCGACAATTTATATTTTTTTTAAACTAAAAAGAAAACTAGAACAAAAACGATAACTATTTTATTTTAGGTAATAGATTAAATCTTAATATATTACCTAAGATAAAATAGTTATAGAGTTTTATTCTATTTTGCCTTTTAATTTTCATTTTAAAAAAGGGTTCAGAGGACTTATAGACCACCCTGTATAAGAATAGAGTTATATCAACCAAATTTTTATATTCAATATTCGATGTTTCAATGATTGATCATTTCCCTGAGTAGAGTAACAAATATTCACTGATACATCAGGAATTGTTTTTTTTTTTATTGGTTGATGTACCTATATAGCTTTCCCAAACAAACTTCCAATCAGTAAATGATGTTCATAAGAATATAGTCAGACAGAGAGGTTATGGTAGCATGAACTCACCACAGCCAGCTAGCCATGTCCAATCACATGTCCTACGGTCCGGGTTGAAGTAAAGTCCATCAGGACATGTTCTAACAGCCACAACATGACCGTTGGTACAGTTGAGGGAACGTGAGCAGTCGCCGGGAAGAGGAAACAGCCCCTGGGGGGAGGGGCATGTTAAACCTTGGGCGGGGCATTCCGCCCCCTCCCTACAGGTGTGTAGCTCGTGGTCGTAACGTGTCCCCCGCGGGCAGCGATGTCGTATGGGCGTGCCTCCACCTTCGCAGTGGAAGTAGGCGGAGCAATCGCTGGGATCGGGCAGCGTGCAGCGATCACAGGGGCAGGTCGCTGGGGTGGTGGAAGAAGGCGTGGTCGGACACACTGAAACCACGCCCATTTGAAGCCACGCCCATTTGGCTTAACTACATCAGTGAATTCAATAGGAAATACATTCAAACCTCGAAGAGCGTGGACACATGAAATTTTTGTAATCCTTGCACAAGGGGGAAAAGAAACATTCAAACCTGTTTATGGGTGTTTTTATTTTTTATTCCAATGATAATCGTCATTCTAAAAATAGGTTCATTTAAATTTTGTAGGATATTTTCTAGATGCAAACAAATTTGACAGACAGATCTGATAATAAAACAAGTAGTTCTATCTCTAATAAATCTCGAGCCTTAAAAAGAAAATTCCGAATGCTTGCATTTTCAAAATTACAAAAAAAAAGAGAGATAAACCCATTGTGAGAAATCTTTGTAGTTTTTAAAATGTTTTCACTATTTTACCTCGAAACTAATGCAAGTTTGATCATAATCCAATTTCGTTATAGTTTTGAACAGTTGCAAGAGAAAATTTGATGATG
>CP092869.1:96284694-96336777 GCA_030710605.1 Cordylochernes scorpioides | reverse complement strand
CACCACATGTCTACACATGTGAAAAGCAGTTCGACTTTGTACTTACAAATGTGCCATTACAAATGTGCCAGAGCCCCATTTGGTTACTTGCACTTGCTGGTGGGGTTGGATTTTTGCAAGAATCGTGGGCCATTGGAGCATTTTTTTTTTTACAGAAAAAAAGTGTCCAATGCAGGAATCGAACCCGGGTCGTAGGGGTCGAAAACCAACGGTTTAGACCATCCTTCCACCGACCCCCTATGATAATTATGGTGGTTAGAAGTAGGCGACTACTTTTACTGTAAGTGCACCACATGTCTACACAGGTGGAAAGCAGTTCGACTTTGCACTTACAAATGTGCCAGAGCCCCGTTTGGTTACAACTGTAGAAACTTACAACCTCCATTAGAAGGGTTTATTGTTGTTATTTTTTATCCCCTTGTGTAAAGATTACACAAATTCCATGAGTCCATGTTCCTTGAGCTGTTTCATGATAAGCAGCAGCCTATCCCAAAGGTCTAGAAAGGTTTGTATAACCCAAAAGCTTGAGAAGAATATATAATACAGCAAAAAACTTATCCTCAGAAGTCATTTAATTTATTATTTTATAAAACTGTCCATTGTAGAGAGGTTAATAACACAAGGTAATAAGACCAAATCCAAATAAATAAATAGTGTGCGATGTAACAGTGTTGTTACCATCTTCAGACAAAAATGCTGAATGAGAAAAAATATCATAGCATGTTTTTTTGCTTATCCCTAGTACACTTGTACAAGCCATGATAATTGTGGTTAGAAGGCGACTGCTTTTACTGTAAGTACACCACATGTCTACACATGTGAAAAACTGTTTGACTTTGCACTTAAAAATGTGCCAGAGCCCTGTTTGGTTTCTTGCACTCACTGGTGGGATTGGACTTTTGCAAGAATCGGGGGCCATTGGAGCAATTTTTTTTATTATCCAAAAAAAGTGCCCAATGCGGGAATCAAACCCGGGTCGTAGCGGTCGAAAACCAACGGTTTAGACCATCCTTCTACCAACCCCCAAATTTAAATAGAAGACCTGAGAAACCTAAAATAATACTTGATAACAGTAACTTATTTAATAAAACATACTGCGATATTTTTCTCATATAGCACTTTTGTCTGAAGATGGTAACAACGCTGTTACCGAAATGTCACACACTATTTATTTATTTGGATTTTGTCTTATTACCTTGTGTTTATAATCTATAATCCAAATTGTTCCCTATCGTAGAGGTTATTGTTTCTTATCCCCTTGTGCAAAGTTTCCCATCCCTGGACACTTTTATTTTTCCGTTTATCATTACTCTTCACAATTCATTCTTTCATACTTCATCCCTAAGGTTAGAAATAATCGTTATTTCTCCTTAAATAAATTTTGATTTTTCCTTCAAAAGAAACACATGCGGGATAATTTTCAAATGTCGTTCTACAAAGTTTGTACAAGTTCCATGAATCCATGTTCCTCAAGCTTGTAAAGAGGTATCCCTCTCATGAAATATGTTGTTATATTTTAAGATTCCAATCTTAATTCCTATGAAAAGACCTTACATATACCTGATAGCCCTCTATGGACCAGAGTTAGGAATTTGTAACATTTTAAAAGAAGTCCAATAACATATTATAGTTAAGTACTTGATTCATCCTTTCATACCTCATCCAAAAAGGTTAGAAATGATCGATATTTCACCTTAAAATAAAATTTTGATTTTTTGTTAAAGAAACTCATGCGGTGTAACTTCAAGTGTCGTTTTACAATCACAGGCCGCAGTGTATTATAGAGTATCAATATATTTCCTTCTTTGCTTATCTTGTATTTTATCAATTATAGTTTGTTCTTAAATAAATTGCTGTGTCATCCTGATATTTATTGTAAAGATAGAGGCTTCCTGGCCGGCATTCATATTTATATAAAAAATACTTTTGAAGTTATTCCGCAACAATATGCTTCATTTTTAAATTTAAAAAGTAGTTAATAAGCTAGATAAAAATTGGACATAATAATTAGAAACCTATATAATAATCTTTGAAATTGTTATATTACTTTATTTATTTCTTTTTACTTAATTTATTATGATTTTATTATTATATATTTTTATTCCCAAGATCATAGTCTTTGACGAGTTTAATATTTGTTTTTGACTCACACTTTAGATGTTGTACTAAATTCGAAAAATCACGTGAGAACGCCCTTACAATCTCAGAACAAATTTTAACGCCTTGCAAATGCTTTATTTTTATTTACTTCTCCTGACGAAGACAAAAGATTTTTGTCGAAACGTTGAGAAAATAAAAACTCCAACTGGCCGAAGTGTCTATTTTTTATATAAATCCTGATATTTGTCTTTCCTAACTTTCCAGGTGGCAATATATAGTTAACCTGTCTATAGCGCCTCCTCTTGGGACTCACCAAAATAGGGTGCTATAAAGAGGGGGTGCTATAGACAGGTCACTTTTAATGTGGGGGGGTCGGTGGAAGGCTGGTTAAACCGTTTGGTTTACGACCACTACGACCCGGGTTCGATCCCCGCATTGGACACTTTTTCTGTTTAAAAAAAAAAATGCTCCAATGTCCCCCGATTCTTGCAAAAGTCCAACCCCACCAGCGAGTGCAAGTAACCAAACGGGGCTCTGGCACATTTGTAAGTGCAAAGTCGAACTGCTTTCACATGTGTAGACATGTGGTGCGCTTACAGTAAAAAGCAGTCGCTAACTACCACCATGATTATCATGGCCTGTACCACGTGTAATAGGGATAAGCAAAAAAAAAACTTTTAATGTAAATCGCATCATGCTAAGTATTTAAAATCGGGCGCTATAAGAGAGGGAGGCTTTATTTAGAGGGGGCGCTATAGACAGGTTTAACTGTATACTTTGATGATAAGGCACAATTTGGATTATAGATTATAAACACAAGGTAATAAGACCAAATCCAAATAAATAAATAGTGTATGACGTTTCGGTAACAGCGTTGTTACCATCTTCAGACAAAAGTACTGAATGAGAAATTTTACCACAGCATGGTTTAAATAGTTAACTGTTATCAAGTGTGTAAACAAGATAACAGATAAGAAGAAGATAGTTATCTGAGAAACACAGAATATTAATCTTAGAATTAAAAGTGTAAAAAAACCCATGCTGTGGTAAAATTTCTCATTCAATACTTTTGTATGAAGATGGTAACAACACTGTTATCGAAACGTCACACACTATTTATTTGGATTTGGTCTTATTACCTTGTGTGTATATCTTTGAGAAATCACTCGATAAACAACCATTATAAAAACATGCCTTTCATATAGTGTTGTTGTTAGCAGCCATCAAGTTGACTTTGTGACAAATATTTTCAAATTTGATCTGTTAATGATTAAAGATTTTTGGTCCCAGTGGCTTCTTGAGAAACCAAAAAATAAGTATTTAAGGCCAAAATTGCATAAATACGCTTAACTTGTGAAAAAATAATAGAAAAAAAATAAAAAGGTCAGGTGTTGATATTAAAATTTTTTTTTATAATCTAAATTGATAAGGCACAATTTAGATTATTCTATATACAGTTACGAGCGTCATTCTTCATCTCCTAATCAATCAACTCTGTCACGGTTTGCTTTTTTTTGGAATGGCGCCCTCCTATTGGTTGGCTACGATCACGCCACCTTTGCCCCCCCACTCACTTTTTCGTTTTTGTAACTATTGTGTTGGAGCGGGTCGCTCCTTAAATAAATGCATATATTAGTTAATAACCAAATGGAATCCTCTCTTTCTTTTACCCAGTAAGAGACGCCTACGGAAGCCAACAGTACATAGACAGATAAAGCACATAGGCTATAGTTATTAACTAACATATGCATTTATTTAAGGCGCCAAATTATAATTGTAACAAATAGTATTTGAATCAAAACATTCAATTGGGTAAAACACGGGCGTTGCCCGGGTCATTCGGCTAGTAGATTATAAACACAAGGTAATAAGACCAAATCCAAATAAATAAATTGTGTGACATTTCGGTGACAGTGTTATTATCTAAACACCACAAACTATTTAGATTAGGTCTTATTACCTTGTATTTCTCCAATGGCCCCCGATTCTTGCAAAAGTCCCAACCCCACCAGCGAGTGCAAGTAACCAAACGGGGCTCTGGCACATTTGTAAGTGCAACATGAGTAGACATGTGGTGCGCTTACAGTAAAAGCAGTCGTTAACTACCCACCATGATTATCATGGCTTTGAGATAAGAAAGAAGAAGACCTTGTATTTCTAATCTATAATCTAAATTATGTCTTATCAGTCTTCCCACTGCATTTTTCTACATGACCTTATCATTGAGGAATGAATGAAACACACAACACATACAAAAAAAGAGAGACAAGAGATTTAAAGAGAGAGGGAAAAAAAAAATCTTTAATTCTTCACCAATATTCTAGATAGTTAGATTCTAGGTTGAAGAGAAAGAAAGCAGCAATAGCGCGCAGGCACGCACGCAAAGCTGTAGCATCAGACAACAACTAGAAAAATAAAACTTTTCCAAAAAGATTGAAGTAAGTCTATATAGAGAGGGTGTTTGTGAGAGAAACAACGTGGAGGGATAGAGAACAATTGTCAACTTGGGGGATATTAGAGAAAAAAAAGAAATGTTGTATCATAATTCAATAAAACCTAAAAAAATAGCTCACACAATTAAAACACTATAATAAAAAATAAAATTGGTCTAAAAAAATAGATAAAAAAACATACTAAAAGATATTGTCAGTATATTAAGTTGGTTTGACCACACCTAGAGGCAGGGATATAGGCAGTGTTTTATAATGAGGTTGTAAAAATAGCTGAAAAAAAGGGGCGGGAGAAGAGAGGAGAAGCGGGGGTACAAACAACCACCAAATAAACATATATAATCCATACTTCTGATATATATATATATATAAATATTTATCTCTGGGAACAACAAGCAGCTTCTTCAATTCTGGAACAGGGTGCGGGTAAAGTCCAGGTAGTCGTAAGCCTGGGGGATGGGATGTCCTGTGCGAGGATCTAGGTACGGCTTCATGCGGGCCACGCAATAGTCTGCCATGGACTTGGTGAGGTTCTGCACACATCAGGCAGCTGTCAATACCCCTTCTTTCTCTCTGTTGTAGGTCGGTGTTTTAAAAGAAGAGAAAACTAAGTGATTGTACACCTATCCTCCGATTTACACGGTAGATACGTTCCTGAGAAAAACGTGTAAATCGGGGGATAGGTGTACACAGAAATAAAAATAAAATGCATTGACAGGTTAAAATATGTAGTCAGCACATAAGCTCGGGATTCCTCATGAGATGTGTACACAGCGCATGTGTTCAATCACAGTAGCATTTAGTATAGTGCGATAAAAACAAAAAAAAAACTTATTTGGAAAACCTTGTAAAAGCGAAAATGTGTAAAAAAAGTACCGTGTAAATCAGGGGATAGGTGTATAAATATATGTTTAATTATAAGTATACATGTTGAGGATATAAGAACCGCAACACGAACTCAACACAAGACCACAACAACCACAACACAAGAACAACACGATCGTATCAAGTCTTGTTCTGGTAGACTTGATGCTGTAACCAGGAGGGACACTCCCTCTCTAAAAAATCCTGAGTTCAACTGACTCATTTGATGGTCCTCAACAAGGGTCTCACTCCAGGAATACAAAGGAGCTGTGTCTGTACTCGTGTTAGAGTCGGCAGCAAAGGATTCCATGTTAGGAACGGTCTCAAATTACAGGCAAAGTCAAACTTTCACCAAAGTGTGCTTGGATCATGGTGCCATGATCAACGAAAACTGCACCCATATACCCCATTCCATGAGATCATGAACTAATGGAATTGGTGTAATCTTTACACAAGAGGATAAGAAACAACAACAACAACAACAGAACAACCGCACACAGCAGTAAAAACAAAGGCAGTCTTAAAGTATAAACAAGGATGAAGACTGACGGTTGAGGTAGACAATTCCCATTGGTCAGTTTATTTTCATGCAGCGCCTCCCACACGGCGTCCACGCTTCTTTCAATCACTCTCCTAATGTGTAACCACTGTACTAAAGTCGCCAACTATATCTCTGTTGGTCTTTAGACTTCACGCGATATCAACAAGTGAGACTTCAAAGCACAAGATTTCAACATCTTAGTTCTCCTACAAGGTGGAAGGAATTCTAAATACACCTGTCATCCACACCTGTAGATGAACCAATAGATTATGAAACCTCGTGTTTTAAAGTAATGACAATAAAAACTGTTTTATCCCTCGCTCTTATTCTTTCCATTATAAATCACAGGTTTTCCTATGCATCACTCATTACAAAGCTTAAGGAAGTTGTACCTTTTAGCATGTATATTGAGATTCAGACAAATCTGAAAGATATTACAGTGACTTTTATTGAATACACATGAGATGTGTGAACAATATTACTTCTGTCTCCAAACAAACAAGACAACCAGGGGACATCAAAATATGAAACACCCTTAAGTTTTGTCTGAGTGTAAAATGATAATAAAAAATAAACAATTTTTTAATTTACATTTTTCTATTTTTTTACATTTCCTTATTATATTTTTTTACTATTTCCTTATTTACATATTACTTAAAAGTTGCATATTTAATGTTGTGGTAAAATATATTTCAAATCAACATTTTTTAACATTTAAAAAGTAGTTCCTACTATTTGGAAAAGGGTGAGAGTGTCACTTTTAAGAGATAAGTATCCAAAAGAGAAAGAAAAACCAACAAAAGTGAACATAACACTCTCAAGATATAAGCGATGCCTAACAGAGATTTCAGTGATGAAGCAGCCAGTACTCACAGCATAGAGTTCCTCAGCGGTGACGTATGGCCTGTCTGGGGCAGCTGTGATGGCACGGAAGGCATTAGCCACTTCTTCTGATGAGGAGACGTTCTCTGTCTCCCGGGAGATCATGAAGGCCATGTATTCCTGCAGGGAGACGGCACCGTCGCGGTTGGGGTCCACCACATCCAGGATAGCGGAGAATTCCGGGTCGTCCTGGCCTTCCTCCACCATGGGCAGGTCGTAGCCCAGGGCCCTCAGACAGCTCTTGAAGGCCTGGTGGTTCAGTTTGCCGCACCTCTCCTTGTCAAAGTGTCTGTACACACCATCCTCTGCTGTCAGGACTCATTCACTGGGTGAATCTTAAATAAATAAACCTGATAACAACAATGAGTTCTTTAGGTAACAGCATTGCTACCATATTCAGACATTCAATACAGACAATCAATTAGATGCACTAAACAGGACCTTTGGAAAAGGCCGCTGCTTATCAAACATCTTGAGAAGCATGGAGTCATTGAATTTGTGTAATCTTTGCACAAGAGGATAAGAAACAACAACAGGCATTAAATACTTTAGATGGTAATGACACTGTTATCAAAATGTCCCGCACAATTTATTACACTAATTTGTAATAATAATTTTAACAATAGATGGCAAATAGAACATTATGATTCTAATCTCTAATCCAAATATTGTACCTTAACAAAGTCCAGTTTTCTTCCTTTCTTGCAAAAAATCCAATCCCACCATTGAGTGCAGGTAATCAAATGGGGCTTTGGCATACTTGTAAGTAAAAAAGTTTAACTGTTTTCCATATGTAGAGATGTGATATACTTACAGTAAAATCAGTCGCTAACTACAATCCACCATGATTGTCATGGCCTGTACCACGTATACTAGAGATAATAATTAAAAAAAAAAAAAAAAAATTCCCAGCTTATAGAGGGAATTTTACAGCTTAGCTACACCCAACTCAAAATTTAGATTAAACAAGACACTTTTAGCTCTGATGTCTAAAGTCCAACCACACAGATCACCACATCAACACTATAGGTTTAGATCCAAGAGTTCTGTACATTATATTATAAATAGGCAGCCATCCCAGAATATTGGCACAACAATTTTCTCAGTAAATCAGGATAAATGTATAAAGTCAGTAGCTTTTAGACAGGAATCTCCCATCTTTGGACATATCGTTCATTTTAAGAGGTTTTCTCTCGTATGTTGAGTTTTAAGAAGGTAAAATATTTTTCAGTTTATCATTGTTTAAACTCGGTTGATAGACAATACCGGTGTAAGTGCCTTCCTTCCCACCCCCCTTGTGTCATATTTGTATTTACAGGTTTCCTTGAATGTAGCAGGTTGAGTTTTTCTACTCCAGCCAAAAAGCAATTTCAGAACACAAGTATCTTACTACTTGTAACAACAAAATGGCTTGAGTCAACAAGAACCTATGTTTATGTTATTCCCATCCCTGGACACTTTTATTTTTCCGTTTATAATTACTCTTCACCATTCATCCTTTCATACTTCATCCCTAAGGTTAGAAATAATCGTTATTTCTCCTTAAAATAAATTTAGATTTTTCGTTCAAAAGAAACACATGCAGGATAATTTTCAAATGTGGTTCTACAATCATAAGCCGCATTATACAGTAAAACCCCGCTATAACGAACCCTGGATATAACGAACCTTCCCTTATAACGAACCCACGCCGATTCCCAATTCCATTCCATTGAAAATACCATCGTTATAACGAACTTTGCGATTTTTAGAATAACGAACTACCCCTATAACGAACCTATTTCGGGTCCCAAAATGATAAAATCTATTAAAAATACTATGCTTATAACGAACTTAGAATTGTAATTAAAAAAAAATTAAAAAACAAAATTTTGAGCATGTTTAAAGCTCGCGGATCGCGATTTCAAAACAATAAATTTAGCGGCATTGTTTGTTTGATTTTTGCACTTTATTTTTGCTGTATGTTGTATAAATTTTTACACATTATACTTTTTATTAATTAGAATATCTTTGCATCCATTAAATTTGAAATATAAAAAATGCAAATGGCTTCCAAAATGAAGAAAACAAAGGCATTTTAAAAACAAAAGCATTATTTCATTAAAAAAAAAAAAAGGCCATTTTCAGAACTTTTCAAAGTGAAACAACATAGGCAAAATGTTAAGAACATATTAAAATAAGAGAATATAACTTTTCTATTATAAAAGATAAAATATAAAGTTATTAAAAATTGTTACAAAGAGGAATCAACTTCAACTTTTGCCGCGATCGCGATCGTACGTTTTAGGGCTAAAAAAAAAAAGTCCAAATAAACGGTCCCGTGATGAAACAAAAATTATTTTTATGCCATTAACTATGGTGATTTTAAAGTCAGAAATGCTTTGCATGGCAGGTTAAAAAAAAAAAAAAACGAAATCTAGACCTAGAAGAATATGGGGAAACATGAAATGGAAGAAAAACACTAACTTTATTTGAATGGTGCAATGCTTGGAAGAATGCTTTGAAACTACAAGGTATTAGAGCCATTTTTTCAAGTAAAAATTGTATTATATAATATATATATATGTGATAATAATGTTTTAAAATCATTTCATAACTTTAATTATATATTTAATAAAACTTTGCCTAGGATTTGTCTTGATTTTTAACTTAGACATAGAGGTACATGTATGTTAATCATAAGAAGAACCTATTATCTAATGATTTCTATTATTATTCAGTATTAATATAAGGAAATTAGTCAATTAAGGGAATTAAAATAAAGTGATGGCTGTTTTTTAATTATACGGTCTAAAATTTTTGAAAAGTAAAAAAAAATAGCCAAACCGTGGCTATAGTGAACCGTGGCTATAGTGAACCAAAAGCTCTGTCCCATTGGGGGTTCACTATAGAGGGGTTTTACTGTATTGTATTCTAAAGAACCAATGTCTGTGAAGGGATGTGTGGCTGACAACAACAGATAATGTAGCTACATTAATACAATTAGGAGATAGGAAGTGAGAAGTAGTCTTAATACTAATCAGTAAAAGTGGGGGAACCCTGACCTAAATTGACCAATTAAACCTAACAACATCCTTCGTTTGGCTCACCACCAATCCTGGAGACACATCCATTTAAAATGCTTCCCATTGATAAACTTCAATGGATACCCTCACATGTTGGCATTGAAGGCAATGAAGCTGCTGATGTGCTAGCGAAAAAAGGCACAAAAGAACACTTGCCACAGAAAAATAAACTTACTTTTAAAGAAATAGAAACAATAGCCAAAACAAAAATAAACAAGAACTGGAGGATCCCACCTAAGCACAGTTGGTACAGTGGAGTAAACCCAGGAGGAGCTCTGAACATCAGAAATAGACAGCATCAAACAACACTAACAAGATTTAGAACAGGCCATCTCAAGCCATTGAAGATAGAAAATAATAACAAAATTTATCCCACTTGCCCAAAATGTAGTTTGGTACCTGCAGCTCCAGAACACATTTTGGCTTGCATTAGATGAACTAAACAGGACCTTTGGGATAGGCCGCTGCTCATCATAAAACAGCTCGAGGAGCATGAACTCTTGGAATTCGTGTAATCTTTACACAAGGGGATAAGAAACAACAACAACAAACAACAAACTACTGTCCATTCCATCCAATGACTGAGTACCAGCCATTTGAGATGGTTACTTCTACATGGCATAGTCTTCATTGTCTATACTAGCTATAGTGATACAATGAAATTTTGTGTATAAAAGAAACATTTGTGCTTTTAAATCTTTTCATTTTATATACAGTTAAACCTGTCTATAGCACCCCCTTCTAAATAGCGCCTTCCTCTCTATAGCGCCTGATTTTAAACATTAAAATGTAAACATTTTACATTAAAAGTGACCTGTTTATAGCATCTTCTTTCTATAGCACCCTATTTTGGTGGGTCCCAAGAGGGGGCGACAGGTTTAACTGTATATAGATGGCGCGTTATTGCTTTGTGTTAACAATGAAATTTCCCATCATATTATATGCAGTAGAAGGACTCCCTGTGAAAGACAATATCTAATTGCAGAGCTAAAGTTCCTTTAGGGAGAGGTGTTCTCTTACCAGAGAGTTTCAGGCTTTGGACCTCATCAGTACAGGGGCGGACTAGATTAAAGAATATCCTACGAGAATTTGCCAAAACTGGTGGTGTGGCACATTCTTTATCTCATCACTAGTACTGTTTTTTACTAAGGTGATGCACAGGGCTATCATTCTGGTGCACAATTGAAGGGGGAGGTGCTTCTTTTGGTACATTTATTGGTACATTGATACTTTTGGTACATTTATTGGTACATTGATACTTTTGGTACATTTATTGGTACATTGATACTTTTGGTACATTTATTGGTACATTGATACTTTTGGTACATTTATTGGTACATTGATACTTTTGGTACATTTATTGGTACATTGATACTTTTGGTACATTTATTGGTACATTGATACTTTTGGTACATTTATTGGTACATTGATACTTTTGGTACATTTATTGGTACATTGATACTTTTGGTACATTTATTGGTACATTGATACTTTTGGTACATTTATTGGTACATTGATACTTTTGGTACATTTATTGGTACATTGATACTTTTGGTACATTTATTGGTACATTGATACTTTTGGTACATTTATTGGTACATTGATACTTTTGGTACATTTATTGGTACATTGATACTTTTGGTACATTTATTGGTACATTGATACTTTTGGTACATTTATTGGTACATTGATACTTTTGGTACATTTATTGGTACATTGATACTTTTGGTACATTTATTGGTACATTGATACTTTTGGTACATTTATTGGTACATTGATACTTTTGGTACATTTATTGGTACATTGATACTTTTGGTACATTTATTGGTACATTGATACTTTTGGTACATTTATTGGTACATTGATACTTTTGGTACATTTATTGGTACATTGATACTTTTGGTACATTTATTGGTACATTGATACTTTTGGTACATTTATTGGTACATTGATACTTTTGGTACATTTATTGGTACATTGATACTTTTGGTACATTTATTGGTACATTGATACTTTTGGTACATTTATTGGTACATTGATACTTTTGGTACATTTATTGGTACATTGATACTTTTGGTACATTTATTGGTACATTGATACTTTTGGTACATTTATTGGTACATTGATACTTTTGGTACATTTATTGGTACATTGATACTTTTGGTACATTTATTGGTACATTGATACTTTTGGTACATTTATTGGTACATTGATACTTTTGGTACATTTATTGGTACATTGATACTTTTGGTACATTTATTGGTACATTGATACTTTTGGTACATTTATTGGTACATTGATACTTTTGGTACATTTATTGGTACATTGATACTTTTGGTACATTTATTGGTACATTGATACTTTTGGTACATTTATTGGTACATTGATACTTTTGGTACATTTATTGGTACATTGATACTTTTGGTACATTTATTGGTACATTGATACTTTTGGTACATTTATTGGTACATTGATACTTTTGGTACATTTATTGGTACATTGATACTTTTGGTACATTTATTGGTACATTGATACTTTTGGTACATTTATTGGTACATTGATACTTTTGGTACATTTATTGGTACATTGATACTTTTGGTACATTTATTGGTACATTGATACTTTTGGTACATTTATTGGTACATTGATACTTTTGGTACATTTATTGGTACATTGATACTTTTGGTACATTTATTGGTACATTGATACTTTTGGTACATTTATTGGTACATTGATACTTTTGGTACATTTATTGGTACATTGATACTTTTGGTACATTTATTGGTACATTGATACTTTTGGTACATTTATTGGTACATTGATACTTTTGGTACATTTATTGGTACATTGATACTTTTGGTACATTTATTGGTACATTGATACTTTTGGTACATTTATTGGTACATTGATACTTTTGGTACAAATAACAATATTTTTAACTGAGTAGAGATGGAAATACCCCTGAAAGCCTCTGTAATTCTTTTTGAATAATAATTTTTTTTAAGTTGAAGAGTGTCACCTATTATTTTGGTAATTGTCACAAACTTCAAACCCCTACAATCACATGAACAGTGTAATTTTACCTAGACATATCTGGGGTTAACACTTACTTGAACATCATGCTGAATTCCTTAAGGGCGTCTTCTGAGACTCCACTCTGGTTCCTGAAGACACACATACACCCCATTTAAAAATATGGACATGTATGGGCATTTTATGACCAAAAAAATAGTTCATAAGGTGGAATCCTCTGGTGTATAATAAGCAGCAAACATAAATAAATTCCGAGGATATATATATATCGAGGATATAAATAAAAGAAACTTATCCTCGGAATTTATTTATGTTTGCTGCTTATCAAAAAAATAGTGTAAAAAAAATTTATTTAACATCATTTAATTGTTCAATATAGTCTCCTGTAGCCAGGGACAATGAAGAGGAGTCATCCTCCTATCCTAATGTAGTTCACATTTTAAGCAACAGCTGCCATACAGTTGAGTTTCAGGGAAGACTGAATATATGTAACTAGGTATCTTCCAATTTACACAAGGGTTGAGAGCCTGCTAACTATCATTCCCCGAGTAGTGTAATACATATACACTCATGGACAGAACTTAAGGAACCTTTCAGCATGTATATCAGAATTCAGATAATACCTCTGAAAGAAACACTCATTGACAAAATTTGAGAAAGTTGTACCTTTCAGCATGTATATTGGGACTCAGCTAATAACTCTGAAAGATATACTCATGGACAAAACTAGAGGAAGTTGTACCTTTTAGCATGTATATTGGGATTCAGACAATAACTTTGAACGATACACTCATGGACAAAACTTGAGGAAGTTGTACCTTTTAGCATTTGTATTGGGATTCAGACAATAACTCTGAAAGATATTACAGTGATTTTTATTGAAGACACACGAGATATCCAAGTATGGACAAAATTGCCTCTGTCTCCTTAAAAAAAAGAAATAGATGAGCAGTGGAACATTCAAGACTTTCCACTTCTTCAAGTATTGTCCATGAGTGTTGTTGTAAAATTGCTTACATTATCAGCATGGTACTTACTTGGCCTGAATCTGCTGCTCCAGGTTGTGCTGCATGCGCATGCCCAGGTGGTCAAGCTGGTCCCACTGCTGCGCGAGTCCCAACGCGCTGTGTTCGGTATACCTGTTGTCCAGGATAAGTCTCTCCTCCAGAACAGCTCCCAGTTCCTCCAGCCTGGTAAGTTCTGCGCGTCGTCCCTTCACTTCTACTCCTTTCCTCTGTCGACATAAACAATAGGTTAGGATGTTGGTACTGCGCGGAGTAGAGTATATCTCACCTTGGTAGCCTCCAGTTGTGCTTCCAGGGAACCTGAACCTTCCAACATGGAGGAGCTGAAATAACAAGAGGTTGGGTTGTAGCTCTTCTCAAACCTGGAGGTAGAAGGAGATGATATTTGGGGGAAAATAAGTTAATGAAAATTATTTTAATATATTTAAAAAAGATGTAAATAAATAAATTTGGGACAATGAGTGTTTTTGTACTTTTTATCGATAAATGCCATTTTTGCAGATTCGTTGATATAATAGCAATGTTATAAAACCATTTTAGAGGCGTATTATTCTTTTTGAAATAAAACAATTTCTACTGTCCTTACTGCGATGTAAAAATTAAAGGGAGGGCCAGGCCCTCCCTTTAATTTTTACATCGCAGTAAGGACAGTAGAAATTGTTTTATTTCAAAAAGAATAATACGCCTCTAAAATGGTTTATAATTTGATAACAGATGGCGCTCTAGTACATAATAGCAATGTGTTTATCTTTTTGTTGAATCACAAAAAATTTAGTAAACACAAACTAAAAGACTGTCTATATAAACCCATGCAGGTCAATTACTTCAATCCATTGAGATAAACAACTCTGCCTTTGCTGGTCCCAAGCCCGGATGAAAAAGGAGGAAGGGGAGCAGTAACAAGCTCACTAAAAAACCTGGGTTCAGCTGGCCCGGCTGATAGTACCCTGTAAGGGCTCCTAATCCAGGGATACAGGATGAGTAGCTTTTCTACTCCCATGTTAGGAGCAGCTGCACATGGTGTCTGTTCCTCATGTCAGAGACGGCCATTTCTTTTGGAGCTAAGTCAGGCCTGCCACTGAGTAGTGCTTCCAGTCTTAATGACAAAGGCATTCTACTTCACCCAGTCATGGTGGTTGTGAAACAGACACCATCAAGGGTCACAACTTGATATCCTAATATGATTGATTGGAGATAAGAAAGAAGAGATAAACTTACCCGTCCAGCAGCCACATCCTGAGACACACCACACACAAGTTTAGTACAGTACAACATCAGGAGGATTGTACATTTTGATTATGAGAGGGTTTAACATAGACATTTTTGCTGAAAAATGTTATAATTCTTTTAAACTTATCTTTTTTTGCTTATTCCTAGTACACGTGGTACAGGCCATGATAATCATGGTGGGTAATTAGTGACTGCTTTTTACTGTAAGTGCACCACATATCTACACATGTGAAAAACAGTTCGACTTTGCACTTACAAATGTGACAGAGCCCTGTTTGGTTACTTGCACTCGCTGGTGGGGTTGGACTTCTGCAAGAATCGGGGGCCATTGAAGCATTTTTCTTTTTTAAAACAGAAAAAAGTTCACAATGCGGGAATCGAACCCGGGTCGTAGCGGTCGAAAACCAACGGTTTAGACCATCCATCCACCGATCCCCCTTAAACTTATCTAGCCCAAAGTAATCTCCTTTATTCTACAGATATACAGTAGAACTACCTCTATAAAGGACAACACCTAGTTGCAGAGCTAAAGTATCCTTTAGGAAGATGTGTCGTCCTCTTACCTGAGAGTTACTAATTAGTAAAAAATGGTCATTTTGGAAATAAAAACTGTCCTTTGTAGAGAGGTGTCCTATCATCGAGGTTGTTCTACTGTATAGGATTATCGTCGACCATCCATTCCCTATATCATCATTTTAACCTTTCAATCTGAAATATTAGAAAAGAATCCCGGGGTATGTTAGGAGAAGAAAAGTGTTCCAATACAATAAAGGATAAACACATACCTTGTCTCAGTCAGCCACTGGTGGAAGGAATTGGCAAACTTGGCAAACTCCAGACGCAGCTTGTCATTTTCCTCCTGTCTCTTGGCCTCCTTATTCAGCTCCTGGTCTCTCTCCTGCGCCAGCGCAGAGGTAAGTACAGCTAGGATTGTTGCGTAGTGGCGCATACTCACATGGATGATCTTCTGTAGGTTCTGCCAGGTCTCATCCAGTGCCTCCATGGTGAACCAGGTGTAAGGGTTGGAGCCCACGTTGAAGGACTTGATCTTCCTGTCCAGGTCTGCCAGGGAGGCAAAGTCTGCCTGAGCCGTGCTGAGGGAAGACTGGAACTGGGTGTGGGCCTCGCGCAGAGTCTAGGCAACGGTCAACCAATATTACATTAAATGGGGAGATTTATTCTGAATTCAATGAAAATTCAAATTAATAAGGTACTCCAATAAATGTAGGGAATTGATGACACCCAAAGACTTCACATTACTGGCCAAATTGTTGAGCTCGGGATATCTTTGGAAGTTAGAAAATTCGAGTCTGATGAACACCCAAGGCTATTAACTCGAGGATCAACAAATAATCACTAAAACTAAAGGCAAAGAGTTTCTTTTAATTTACATTCATGGACAAACCTTAAGGAAGTGAAAATTCTTTATTGTTGCCAGGTATCTTTTTTTAAGAAGAAGAAGAGAGAGGCAATTTTGTTCACAATTGGTTATCTCGTGTGTCTTCAATAAAGGCCATGTAATATCTTTCAGAGTAATTGTTTGAATCCCAATATACATGCTAAAAGGTACAACTTCCTTAATTTTTTGTCCATGAGTGTATATATGTGTGTCTTCAATAAAGGCCATGTAATATCTTTCAGAGTAATTGTTTGAATCCCAATTATACATGCTAAAAGGTACAACTTCCTTAATTTTTGTCCATGTGGCATAAAATTGGTATCAGCTTTCAAACACTTTTTATCATTATAGAGTTCAAAAGCCAATATGGAGTTGCTATACTAAAAGAAACTCTTTCCCTAAGGTCTTGACCATCATTTATTGAACCTTAAGTCAAGATGGAATTTGCTTCGTTGGAGAAAAGACAATATTAGTACAAGTGTGAGGAAAACATCATCTAGCCCATCTCCCATTCTTTTCTGTAATTGACAAGACCAAAGAGAGGGAGAAAGTGGGTCCATTTACAATAACTGAAGAAATTAAAGGTGCACAGATTTTCCCACAAAATTGTCTCGAGGACAAAGAATAAGTACAAAAAGCAAGCTTACCTTGATCTCCTCAATGGAGTTGCAACGGACGGGGTCGGTGAGGTCCTCCTCAGCATTTTCAAACCAGCTGTTAAAGGCTGAGGCCTTCTTGGCAAAGGTGAGGAAGAGATCCTCAATCTGAGACATTCAGAGAGAGTCAATCAACAGGGCTGAAGACATTGACTCTAGTGAAGGGCATACTCAATATATATACCTTATCTGTTTGATTAAGCCTTACCATTTCTAACTACAGCTTTGAAACATACAAAAAGAGGGGATAGAGAAATAAAATCTTATTATCATCATCAAAAATAATTGAATTTCGAGATGAAAAATAATTTTTTCAGTGGCTGAGGAAATTTGTCTTTCATGAAAGTAAAAAATAATTAGCCTTATAGAAATTACTGGAGGCTTTTGGAATGTAGAGCTGAAGATATTTACTGAAAATGTTGTTTCTTATCCCCTTGTACAAAGATTACACAAATTCCACGAGTCCATGCTGCTCGAGCTATTTATTACTGAAAACAACTTGTGGACATGTTACAAATGACAAAGTGTTAGCATTAGCAGGAGATACAACAGATGCCGCAGTAAAGTACTAATAAAACTGAATTGGATAGCATGTATTAGACATGATCTGCTTTTTCACATGTGTAGATATGTGATGCACTTACAGTATAGAGCAGTCACCAACTACTCCCCACCATGATTATCATGGCCTGTACCACATGTACTAGGGATAATGGAAAAAAAATTGAGACATGATAGAGCCTACTAAAAATATTGATTGAAAAATGCATTGAAGGTCATAGACAAAGGGGGATCTCCTTGTACCACATTTATGGATCAAGTGAAGAGAGTAACTCTGACATCAACACCAGTTTGAATCTTGAAAGATCCTGATTGAGGAGACACATCAGTCTTACAGAGGAATGGCTCCGCTGAATGGTAATTGCCTTGAGAAAATATGGTGTGTACATTTTTAACTTTCCAAACTTTATACAAATTGTTGAAACTTTCGCGTTCTAGGTGGGATAGAAAGAGACAGACCTGTTTGAACTGCTGCAGCATGTGGAGCAGCTTCTGCTTGCGAGCCTCGGAGGCAGCCAGGAGGTTGTGCCAGCGAGGTGAGGACGTCATCGTGGCGGCGGATGATGGCCGGGGTCTGTTCATGGTTGGAGGCCACCAGCTGCTCCTTCAGCTGGGTGATGGAGTGGATGCCCTCCTGCTCAAAGGCTGCCAGCCCGGCATCGAAGGTCTCCTGTTTGGTCAGCAGGGTCTGGACAGAGGAGAGGTCCCGTCCGAAGTCCTCGGACCTCACGCGAGTCTCCTTGTCAGCCACCCAGCTCTCCACCACATCGGCCTTCCACATGAACTGGAGGTAGGCGGAGTTGTCCAGGAGGCCGCTGCTTGCGCCGCTGTGCGCTGCCCTCCAGGGTGTTCAGCCTGGCTTGGAGCTGCTCCAGTCGCTGGGAGATGGCAGGGCCGTGGTGGTTGCCTCCCAACACCAGCTCCTGGCCTTCTTCTTCGATCCTGCGGCAGCGGTCACGGTGCACAGCCAGGTCGGCCTCGAAGGTCTCATGTTTCTTCAGGAGACCCTGTTAGACAGACAGTGTTGGTTTAGTTTCCGGACACAGGCAGCACCGTAGGGAGGATGGTACCTGCACAGCTGCCATGGTGTCTCCATAGTCCTCCACAGAGAGCAGCTGCTGCTTCTCAGTGATCCAGGCTTCTCTCCTCCAGCCGGGCCAGGAACTGCTGGTAGAGCAGGGACTGGTCCAAGTGGTCCCCGCGTTGGGTGGCCACAGCCTTCAGCTCCCTCCAGGCCTCCTCTAGGGCTGCCAGTCTCTGCTGGATCTCCGGGGCCCCCAGGTGGGACTCTGCCTTCCAGCCGCTGCCCAGTCTCCTGCACCGCCTGAATGGCAGGCTCATGGCTGCCCAGCTCCGCCTCCAGCCGCACGTGCTTCTTGCGCAGGTTCTGGACTCCAGTCAGGTCCCTGCCGTAGTCCTGGCTGCTCACCAGCAGCTTCTTCTCCCTGCAGCACCACAGCTTACTCAGGATTTCCTCCCTATTCAGTATTTGCTAAAGTTTAGAATCCTGAGAACTCTCTATATTAAGGTTACTGGAATACAGATGGCAGCTAGGTAGGTGTACCACTCACTTGATCCAGGACTCCTCATCTGCGATGTCCCTGAAGAACTGGTGGAGAGTGTTGGCATCTTGCAGGCGGGCACGGCGGTAGGCTGCCAGGGTCTTGACTCTCTCATAGCGGTCGTTGATGGCAGCGCGGCGCTCCTCAATGGCGGCAGCATCAAACTGGCCGGACTCCACCAGGGACATGGCCAGGGAGTTCATATCCCTGATCCTGTCCTCGTGGGCATTGACGTCCGCCTCCACCAGCTGGTGCTTCTTGATGAGGTTCTGGACTGAGGCGAGGTCCTTGCCGGAGTCCTCACACTTCAGTAGGCTCTCCACCTCCGACAGCCAGAAGTCAATGTCCTTCACCTGCTGCTTTGAAGGCTCTCTGCTTGTTGGCTTCCTTCAGCTTGAAGCTCTTCTCTGAGGTCTTGATGGTCAGGTGCTGGTACTGCTCCGAGATGGAGGCCAGACGCTGCTGCACCGCGGCCTCTGATCCTTCGCCGCACTGCTGGGTGTCAATCAGACTCTGGCCCATCTCAATCACCGCCTTGATCCTCTCTGCATTGGCTGCCAGCTCCAGCTCAAAGGCCTGGTGCTTCTGGTGCTTGCTCTGGATGTTGGCGGGATCTTTGTAGGACTCGTCAGCTGCCATCTGCAGCTTCTCGGCGATCCAGTTCTCAATCTCATCCGCATCTCTGCTGAACTGCTGGAGGGACATGGACTCAGTCAGCTTGCTGCGCTTCTCAATCAGGGCCTTCTTGAGGTCCTGCCATCTGCCATACACCCACTCCCAGTTCAGTACAGGAAGGGAAGAGGGTGTGGGACAGTTTACCTGTTGAGGAGCTGCTCCTTCTTAGCTGCGATGTCATCTGAGGCATAGTGGTCTGCCATGATAAGCTGATCAGCCAGTACGGCCTCTGCCTCAATTTTGTCTTGCTGCAAACACACATATACTCTCCATTGAAAACTACACAAACTTTCTAATGTACAAAAGTACTTTTTTTCCCATATAAAAAATTCCTGGTTAAAATCAAGGTTTTTTTTTTTTTAATTCAATGATCTCAATAAAGTTAATACAAGAGTCTTTATAATGAGAGACTTTCAGTTGAAAACCTTTTCATAACTTGACCTGACAGAATCTCTGACCATCTCTAGGATAAGCCAGGTTTAGCCATGTTTTTAGATCATGGTCTCTAATGGGAGACTGTATAAATTGGCTTTTATGAGAAAAGGCTGTAATATAGAAAAAAGAAATGGTCAAGACATTAAATAGGTGGCAACATGGATAATCTTATAAAACTATTTCTGTCCCAAGTGTCTCTTATTTTTAAGAAGTATAAATACCGGCCAGGCAACCTCTATATATTCAAGATGACTAATCTTTGGAATCAAGATGACTAATCTTTGGAATTTTTGGAAGCTCTTAGCCTTTTTAGCCAGTAGAAGGGCGTGTGGCCCGAAAGCTCGCGTCGCGTTTATTAAAAAGAAACTCATCTTCCTTCATGCTTTATTTTATTTGATTATCTAAACAGGAAGAGTTCTATTGCTTATGACTAATCTTCTTGCAAGCTGAGGTATGAGGGAATAGAAGGTGCTCACCTGTGCACTGATGGCTTTATCAAAGTCCTCGTGTTTCTTGATGAGGGACTCCACGTTGTCAGACTCCGAGGCATCGTCAGACTTGAGGAAGGCCTCGCGGGCAGCCATCCAGCTCTCAGCCTGCTCGCAATCCCGGTAGAAGAGCTGCAGCTCCAGGCACTGGTCCAGCTTCATGCGGCGGGCGATCCAGGCCCTCTCCAGCTCCTGGCGGGCGTCAGTCATCTGAGCCAGCTTCTCCTGCACCTCCACACTGGCGTAGTGCCCGCTCTGCAGCAGCTGCTGCCCAAACATCTCAAAGGCCTGGAAGGTGCCGGTGCGGGCATCCATCTCTGTGCGGTGCTCCTGAAACATCCAGGAGAAAACGGTTACTTCAACCTTCTCCCACTCTCTCTGGGAATATTCCCCTACATGCATACAACAAACATTCACAAGCAACTTCCCATATATGCAAAGAGAAAACGGTTTTACATATATGTAGGAATAATTTGAAGTGTACAATTTGACTTGCAGAGCTGCAAAGACTACTGGGCAAATCAAAGACCCTATTAAAATTACAAATATATTCTCACAATGAGTATCTTTTTTATTTAAAAAACGCTAGCTTTCAAGCGTTAATCGCTCTTCAACGAGCTTACTATAATATCGACTTTGCAGCGCGTTTGTTTTTGTAAATATTTCTGATGGGATAAAGTCGATATTATAGTAAGCCCGTTGAAGAGCGATTAATGCTTGAAAGCTAGCGTTTTTTAAATAAAAAAGATACTCATTGTGAGAATATATTTGTTATTTTAATACTTTTTCACAATTTTATCATGAACAAAGACCCTATAAAAGGTCAGATGTTGATATTATATGAACAGTGTAACCACATTATAACAGCCTCATTGATATCAACAACTTGGATATAACATCATAATTTTAAAGTTCCGATGTTTCAGTTACTTCCTGTCACTCTCATTCCCCTGAAGAGATTGAGAAGAAGTCACTGAACATCGGGGAGTTAAAATAAACAATAGGTTCATGTGACTGTGTCTTCTTCTTTCTTATCTTCACTCAATCATAATACGGTATCAAGCTTGTAAAGTTGACAACCATCATGATTGGGTGAAGTAGAATGCAGCTGCCTTTGCCATTAAGACTGGGAGCACTACTCAGTGGCAGGCCGACTTAGCTCCAAAAGAAATGGCCGCCTCTGACATGAGGAACAGACACCATGTGTAGCCGCTCCTAACATGGGAGTACAAACGCTGCTCATCCTGTATCCCTGGATTAGGAGCCCTTACAGGATGCTATCAACCGGGCCAGCTGAACCCAGGTTTTTTAGCGAGCTTGTTAATGTGTGACTGTGTTTTTTCTCTGAAATCAACTTCCAACCAGCAAATTATTTTCAGAATAAAAATGTGAGTGAGGATGCTATAGTATGATTCAACTGTACTTCTCTATCAACTACTGCAGAGGGGTGATAGAAATCTGTATAACACCACACCAGACTTACAAGTGACAACCCCCTATACAATGAGAGAGTAAAGAAACAAGCACTTACCTGCGCGCCGTACTACCAGGACAATAACAAACACAGATAGCTACTGAGAGCATTGGTTAGCGCGCGGCTTGCAGCGCAGATAAATATAAAAACTACTGAGAATTCATATAGGAAGAGACTTCTGACTTTTACCCAAGTTTTTTTTGACACTTTTTACACATTGTTTAACACCCAAACATTTGTCTATGCTTCCCTCTATGGAATTACCTTTTTTACCAACGTGGGGTATATTTCTGTCAACTCCACCTTACAGCTTCCCTATATGGTTGTGTTTGTTGCTCTTCAAATGTGCACCACAAACAAATCAGAAAATCTAATACACTCATGGACAAAACTTAAGAAAAAACTTTGATCTCACCTGTCATCATTTTTTTAAGGAGACAAGAGGCCATTTTTGTTCGCATTGGTTATCTTGTGTCTTCAATAAAGGTTATTGTAATATCTTTCAGAGTTATTGTCTGAATCCCGATATACATGATAAAAGGTACAACTTCCTTAAGTTTTGTCCATGAGTGTATATATGTCTTCAATAAAGGCCACTGTAATATCTTCAGAGTTATTGTCTGACTCCCGATATACATGCTAAAAGGTACAACTTCCTTAAGTTTTGTCACCATGAGTGTATATATGTGGTCTTCATTAAAGGTCACTATAATATCTTTCAGAGTTATTGTCTGAATCTCGATATACATGCTAAAAGTAATATCTTCCTTAAGTTTTGTCAGCATGAGTGTATATAAACCTCAAATGTATCTTGAAAAGGTTGTCCCATTTGTCTGTATGACAAGTATTAGCTCTAACCAACTCTTAAATTGGTCAACTGGCTGATTGAACCTGAGTGTGAACCAACTTTTACAGAGATGATGCCTGGAGTTACAACCATACCACCAGGCTACTGCAACCAGAGCCACCCAGATTTAGAACAGGCCATCTCAAGCCATTGAAGATAGAAAATAATAACAAAATCTACCTCACTTGCCCAAAATGTAGCTTGGCACCTACAGCTCCAGAACACATTTTGGCTTGCATTAGATGCACTAAACCTGACCTTTGGGAGAGGTCACTGCTTATCATCAAACAGCTCGAGGAGCATGAACTCACGGAGTTCGTGTAGTCTTTACAAAAGGGGATAAGAAACAACAACAACAGAGGACACCTCTCTATAAAGGACAGTCATCTAAATTGCCATTTTTTAGTTTAAGTAACGCTCGAGGAGCATGATCTCAGGAATTCGTGTAGTCTTTACACAAGGGGATAAGAAACAACAACAACAGAGGACACCTCTCTATAAAGGACAGTCACCTAAATTACCATTTTTTAGTTTAAGTAACGCTCGAGGAGCATGAACTCATGGAATCCGTGTAGTCTTTACACAAGGGGATAAGAAAACAACAATAGAGGACACCTCTCTATAAAGGACAGTCACCTAAATTACCATTTTTTAGTTTAAGTAACGCTCGAGGAGCATGAACTCATGGAATTCGTGTAGTCTTTACACAAGGGGATAAGAAACAACAACAACAGAGCCATCCAGAGGATCCTACCCCACTCCACTTCCTCTTCCAAATCTACAAACCAATCTGTCTCTAGATGGACACTTAACAGCAACAACAGTGTATATACCAGATTGTTGATAACCTGCCAGTTTTTAATAGAGAGAGAGTTGTTAACAGACATCTATCAGGCAAGATAATCAATTGAATCATCTAAACAAATATTGATCCAAATACACACATCCAGCCATTCTCCAAAAGACTCAAAATCCCAAGTAGAGATGCTACTAAGACATAATAGCGAGATAATGTTAATGCCACAAGACATCACAAGACACATCTAAGATGTGCGTAGGATTAGTTTCAAGAAGACAGCTGCCAAGAGATTAGTGGAAAAAGCTGTTATCAAACAGTAAGTTTCACATGGATAGCATGCGAGCTGCGCATCTATCGTCATGCCCCACACATACTCCCAAAATGGTACCTGAGGAATGCCATAGTGAACATCAATTTCTGCCCGGTGGGACTGGAAACAAACCACCACTTCGGTGACACACTGCTAGAGGTGAGGCCTGGTTGGATGAACGGACGGGCTGTACAGTAGCTGCACGTGTCACTACACCGGGGGCAATTACCTGGTGTCTCTCCAGCAGAGCCTCTGCCCCGGTCACGCTGTTGGCCAGCTCATCCGACGACACCAGACTCATCATGCTGCTGATCCAGGACATGAGGTCCCGGAAGTCTGCCAGGAAGCGCTGCAGGTCGTAGGAATCCAGCCAGCTTCTCCTTACGGGCTGTAGCCTTAGACACAGCTGTGCCCAGTCCTCGTTGATCTCCTTTGCTTGGTGTAGATGGTGTCTGCAGACTCTGGGTGGGTCTGCATCAGCCGGGAGGCTGTCTCGTCCAGGTGGCGGATCTGGGCACAACAACTCTGTTACAACCTGACCATATGCAGTATCCTGTTGTCCTATGTAGAAGAAATTGTCAATAACAGTTGCTCAGCTTTCTTGGAAAAGTTGATGGGTGCCACATCTGTTCCAGGGAAATATGTTCTTGTATTCAAGAGTTCAACATGTTAAAGAAAGGCATCAATTTAGATTTTGGTTTCTTTTGAATAGAAGAAAAACTGCCAAACAGACAGAGAATACTTGTGGCCCCAATGTAGTGTCTTCCTTATAGTTAAGAATAGACATTGCTTATGTTATATAGACATATTTATAATGTGAATCACCACAAAATAACCCCTTGCAGGAGGATAATAATAAAAGTTTTCCCTGACCCTCTTGAGGTGAGGTTAGTAAACAAATCCACTGATGGTCTGGAAGAGGACTGTTGTTGCTAAGAGAACATCCTTGACTACAAAATTGTACATAGTCTCTGTTTGTTTTCTCCCCTTACTGTGTCTAGATTAGTTCTTCTACTGAGGGTGGGCCACATGATCCCTCCATTAGTCAGCTCACCATTGATGTATAAAATTGTTTAAAACCCAATCTTTTCAATCTGAAACTGGATTTGAGAATCTAATGTTTTTAATCATTGACAGGAGCAAGGTTTACATTCGAAAGGAACACTCCATAATGATCAGTGCTCCCATTTAGATAGTAATGGACCAGACTCACCCTATCTGCCAGAGCCATGAGGTCCCGCTCAAGGCCTTCATGCTTGCGCTGCAAGGTCTGGACACTACGCAGGTCATTGCCCAGGTCTGCGTTGTGGAGAGCCTCATCCTTCTCTTGAATCCAGTCCTTGGTCTCATCCACATCACGGTGGAAGCGCTGGACCTCATGCGCAGAACCCAGCTGGGTGGCGCGTTGTGTGGTGGCTTCCTGCAGGTTGCGCCACTTGTCATTGACCTCTGCGAGCTGTGCCTGGATCTTGTGCTGGGCCTCCAGAGTTGCAGGCTGCGCAGCTGCCAGCTGGACTGCGATCTCGTTCATCTCAGCCAGGCGGACCTCATTGGCGCGTAGCTCAGACTAGCAACCAGATATTCTCTGTTATCTATTCCAACACTCAGGGGGAGTCAGGACCTACCTGGAAGTCATCAAACTTCTTCTGGTGGACCTCCACTTGCTCCAGGTCCTCTCCCACATCGTGGATCTGCGCCACCTGCTGCTTGTCACGCACCCACTGCCCCAGCTCCGCCAGCTCTCGCACAAACTGGTACGAGCGGCAGGATTCCTCCAGCCTGCGCCTGCGGTCTGCCCCAGCCTCCAGCAGCTGCTGGTACATGGTCTCAATCTGGGACTGACGAGCCGCGATGGACCCTCCTTCTGCCCAGGTGCTGCTGGCTCTCACTCAGGTTGGCCTCAATCTTCTTCACATAGGCTGCCGGCACGAAGCCCTGGCGGTCGTTCACCTCCACTTTCCACCAGTCCTGGACACAGCAACAACCTCAATCTTAGCATCAATTCCTTTCAGGGATTATTCTTGAATTGGAAACACTTCGACCAGTATTTTTTATATGTTTCGACATATTAATCAACAATAATGTTGAAGGTGATCATGAAATTTCTTGGAAGAAAATATGTAAATTGTTCAAGCTGTTAGAATTATGTATGCAAATTCCTTATTGTAAAAAAAGTATTTTTTTGATTAGATTTATTTGTATATCTGAAGAATGTATATAGAATTTTTTTTTCCTTCAGTAAGTTGCTGGTGAAGTGTAGATGAGTGTGTAGCAATGTATAATAAATCATTTTTGTGTAGGATAATAGGACTTATTGATTTTATTTTAAAAGGTAAGATAAAAATTCTCTGCACAACAACAAATAAAAACTCTAATGGCCGAAATGTCTCTTATTTAAAGGACAAGGAATGCCGGATAGACAATCTTTATCTTTTTAGGGATGTATTCAAAGTAATAAAGGGGATGAATAGGGGCAGCAGGACTTACAGGATTGTTGCTGTTGAGGAGAGTAAGAACGTCTCCTTTCTTCATGGACACCTCGCGTGGGGAAGTTTCAACGTGGTCATAGAGGGACATGACCAGCTCTTACCAGACTGGTCCAGCACTGGGGTCTCTTGTTGCTGCATGTGCAAGGTGAGAACAAGTTGGCTTATACCGCTCAGTCACACTCACCTTGCAGGACTGGGCCTGTTCCTTCAGAGCTTGAATGGTGCTACTGAATGCTTCCAGGTCAGCCATCAGGGCCTCGTGTTTCTTCAGCAGGGACTGGAACCATCAACCATAGTTATCCATGGGGGTTGTTACCATTCTGGCAGTCAGATTTTTTAACAAGGCCAAATCTGATTGGCATCTTCTAAAAGGCCCACAAGGCCAAATAACCCCCCTAATATAACAAACCAATGGTAGAAACACCAGGAAATAAGACCAAATCCAAATAGTGTGTATGACGTTTCAGTAACAGCCATTCATTCAGTACTTTTGTCGATGGTAACAACGCTGTTACTGTAACGTCACGCATTATTTATTGATTTGAATTTGGTCTCTTATTTTTTTACCTTGTGTTTCTAATCTATAATCTAAATTGTACCTTATCAAACCAACAGTAGGAGTACCCTGATACTCGATTAGTGGTGTTGTTAGCTTAAGTGTTTAGAAAAAAAGCAAAGCATCTGTATTTGTCATTGGCGGAAAAAATTAATTATTATAATTTTATCAATAGAGAGATGGCGATTGAATTTATAAATATTGTGTATATAACAAGTGTAGAAGAGAATCCCTCACTCAGTTGAGTCCTCATCCTTGCCGTAATCCTGGTTGTGGACGATGGGTTCCTTCTCTTTGATCCAGCTCTCAGCCTCGTTGGCATCAGCGAAGTACTGGTGTGCCTGGAGGGAGTCGTCCAGGTCTTGTTTCCTCTGGTAGGCCCGGTCCTGGTATCACACCAAGTTGGCACACGGACTATCCATGATGTGTTGGTGGGCAACCAACCTTGAGGGAATTCCACTTGTCAGAGAGCCCCTGGACCGCCCATCTTGATGTCATGGGCGGCAAAATGGCCCTCGGCAATCATCTCCTCCCCGTTGTCACACACCGCGCGGGTCCGGTTCTCATGGTTGTTGATCTCCGCCAGCACCACCTGGTGTTTCTTGATGAGGTTTTGGACTCCAATCAAGTCACGGCCTGTGTACACAACACATCTCAGATGTATTGAAAGAAGAAATATATTTTTTAAAGCCTTGATAAGACATGATTTGGATTATAGATTAGAAACACAAGGCAATAGAACCAAATCCAAAGAAATAGTGCTAGATGTTTCGGTACCAAAGCTGGGTCAACAGAGGGAAGCTCTCACCTCTGTTGGTGGAGGCTACAATGGGCTCCTTCTCCCTGATCCAGGACTCCTCATCCTCGATGTCATGGAAGAGCTGCTGGGCTCGCATTGAGAGCTGCAGGCGATTGCGGCGGGCCTGGATGGGCGCAGACAGGGCCGCGTACCGCTCAGCCAGAGCCTGACTCTTGGTTTGGATGGCGGGGGCGTCAAAGTGGCCATTGGCGGGTGAACCTGGCAGCCTGCGCGCCCACTCCAGCCAGACGTTCCTGATGGGAGGCTACGGCAGCCTCGAGGAGAGCATGCTTCTTCAGGAGGTTCTGCACGCTGGTGAGGTCCTTGCCGATGTCTTCAGAGGCCAGCTGGGCTTCCACCTCGCTCAGCCAGATCTCAATGTCCTCGATACTCCGGTAGAACTGCTGTTGCTCTGCCGCCTCGCTCAGCTTGCTGCCCTTGCGTGAAGCTGAGTCCTTCAGAGCTGTCCAGAGGGTGAGGATCTCATCGATGCGGTGTCGGATCCTGTCAGAGGCGTAATGGCTGGCCCTCTATCAGCTCCTCCCCGGTGCTGACATTCTCATCCTTCCGGCTCTCGTTGGCATCCAGCTCCTGCATGAAGTTCTGGTGCTTCTGGAGCTTGCCGTTGACGTTGGTTGGGTCCTGCAGGCACAGCCATAAGTTAGATTTCTCTGGAGCAAAGCAGGATTAAAGGACTAACTCACCAGGTAGCTCTCATCTGTGGCTGTCTTGAGCTTCTCATTGATCCAACCCTTGGTCTCATCACAATCCCTCTCAAACTGCTGCAGCTTGTAGGAGGCTTCCAGCATCTCGCGTCTCAGAGCAGATCTCTCCAAACAGGGCTTCCCTACGCTCCAGTAGCAAGCTGCGGCGCTGCGCCACGTCATCCGCGGCATAGTGCTGTCCTTCAATCAGCTTGGAAGCAAACTCATCCAAGGCCTGGACAGGAGGATCAAATGTTAAAAGACATGATAAGATACAATTTGGAATATAGATTAGAAACACGGGGTAATAAGACCAAATTTATTTATTTGGATTTGGTCTTATTACCTTGAGTGACAGGATATATATACACAATACAACTATACAAATTAAAAAAAAAAAATGTATTTACCCCAATCTTCTCTTCTTGGGCTGCCAGAGACTTCTCAAAGTCCTCGTGTTTCTTGATGAGGGCTTCCACTCCGTCGAGGGAGTCTCCCAGGTCGTCGTTAGAGAGGAAAGCCTATAAAGCACAACAGTGATGTTAAAACAAATGTTAGAAATGAGAGAGAAAGCTGGAATATTCTACTGATATTTACAATTAGCTATAGAATTGATAAGGCACAATTTGGATTATAGATTATAAACACAAGGTAATAAGACCAAATCCAAATAAATAAATAGTGTGTGACGTTTCAGCGTTGTTACCAGACAAAAATACTGAATGTATACATTTATATTCAGTATGCTATTTATTTATGTGGATTTGGTCTTATTACCTTGTTTTACAATAGCTATAATTTAGGAATATACAAGTAGTTTCAATAAAAATAATCCCTTGTATGGATGTTTCGGGTATGAAAGCTAGAAATCTGAATTAAAATTGTTTTAAAATAAACTTATTCCTGACAACCAATGTCTTCATTACTTTAATCCAAAGCTCATACAGCCCTACAGATATAGAAGTACCCACACCTCCTGTTTGGCCCATCCAGGTATCAGCCTGCTCTGTATCGCGGTAGAAGAGCTGCAGGTCCATGCACTGCTCATAGAGGATGTGCCTCTCCTCCCACAGGGACAGCAGGACCTGTTTCTCTTGGGCCAGAGTCACCAGCTTGTCCCGGACCTCAGGGCCAGAGTGCTGCAGGTCCAGAAGGGCCCGGCCAGCCTCAGCTGTGGCAGCGAAGGAATCCTCCCGGGCATCAATCTCCCCTCTCTGCTCTGTGAGCCGTTCCAGCAGAGCCTCTGCCCCAGCTACGTCCTTGGCCAGCTCCTCGGCCTCTAGCACGCCGCGCATGTCCTGCATCCAGCTCACCAGGTCCCTGAAGTCTGCCAGGAACCTGTGCAGCAGGTATGACTCGTCCAGCCTCTGTCTCCTGGCCTCCACCTTAGACTTGAGGCGCTCACCAGTTGGAGACTATCTCGGAGTTCTTGGACTTGATCTGCTGGGAGTGGTCCTCGTGGGTGGAGCACAGGCGCTCGGACTCCTGGCCCAGGGCCAACACCTTCACACACACACAATGTTGTGGTGAGATACACCGCTGTGGTAGCAGTCAAGTGTTAGCTGCCTGAGTACACTCTCAACACTGTTTCACACTGTCCCCCTAAAAGCACAAGGTCTTAAGAATAATTCATATAAACAAATAATGTGTGACATTTCAATAAAAACATTGTTACCATCACCATTTCAGAAATTTTGGTTGGTAACAGCATTGTTACCGAAATGTCACTCACTATTTATTTATTTGGATTTGGTTTTAATATATTGTGTTTCTAATCTATAATCAATATTGTACCTAATCACAGTCTTAAAAGCCTATGTCCCATAACCAAGATTTCAACCTTCAGCGTCGCCTATATAAGCAGAATCATTCAATACAATATTAGAGCTCTATAAAGCAGGCTTGTGGATTCAATTGGTGAAACCACTGATGAGCCAGGCCCCCCCCCCCCCCCAATATTTTTTTCATCACATTGAGGACAGGTGAATGTTGATTTCATTTGAAAAAGAAACAAATGTTTGCTTAATATTTCTTGGCTTGAAATACAATAATACCTCTTTAATTTTGAGGGGTGTGCTATGTGAAAATTCTGAATAATCTATTGTTGGCTGTTATAAGGTCTAGCAAAGGTACAGAAGTTGAAAATTATACTATGAAGAGATAAACCACACTCACAGAACTCTCTAATTCAGCATACTAAGGGATAAGTGATTCCTTTTGAATTAAAGGCTGTGTTGAATTAAAGCCTATACACTCATGGACAAAACTTAAGGAAGTTGTACCTTTCAGCATGTATATCGGGATTCAGACAATAACTCTGAAAGATATTACAGTAACCTTTATTAAAGACACTCGAGATAACCAAGTGGGAACAAAATTACCTGTTTTTCAAAAAAATTGACGACTATGATAATCAAAACTTTCCACTTCCTTAAGTTTTGTCCATGAGTGTACTTTAGGAGGGATTTTAAAAATGGTTGAATTATAGTAAAGAGTATTGAAAATTATAGTCAGTTGAATTGGAAAGAAATTCTACTGGAATTGAATGATAAGTTTGTGAAATATGGTAATGATGTCTCACTGTGTACTGTAAAAAGACAAGAGCTCTTTCTTCTCTTTTTGGTTTGCACTTTGTGGAGAAAGGTACCTACAGAACTTCAAAGTGTTCCAAGTTTGTTGTTCCCTTTGACTCTCTGCAAGATGATAATTACAAGAGTAGGATGAAAACTGACATTAATGATGTGTACAAGACAAATTTGTGTGACACCAAACAATGTTTTTTTTTGCTTATCCCTAGTACACGTGGCACAGGCCATGATAGTACAGTAGAAGTAGGTGACTGCTTTTACTGTAAGTGCACCACATGTCTACACATGTGAAAAGCAGTTTGACTTTGCACTTACAAATGTGTCAGAGCCCCGTTTGGGTTACGACTTTTACTTCCTCTAAATGGCCCAAGTTTGATCATCTTCCTGGCTCAAATAACAGCCGAAACTGATCAATGAACCAGTCCGAAGACCTCACTAAAACCATTCGATCGGTTAGTAGCGATGGGCGGTGTGCACAATGGGCAGGGAAACAATGTACCATCAGAATGCTGCGGAACTACTTACTTTGTCTTCCAGGGCAGCTAGATCCCTCTCCAGTCCCTCGTGTTTGCGCTGGAGAGTCTGTACGCTCACCAGGTCTCTGCCGTAATCATCGGACGAAAGCATCAGGTCTTTCTCCGTGATCCAGGCAATGGCTTCATCCGCATCCCTGCATGACACAAATGGAGGGATTACACTCGCTCCCGCATTACAGTCTGGGGGGAGGAGCTTGGCAACTGTGTGTAGATACATCTTAGTAACACATGGCCTCCCAGACCTTTCTGTCCATAAGCTGGCTGTGTGTAGATACACTGGCATACAGACACTTTGGCAGTCTACCATTCAAATGTAGATACAAGGGCGTACAACCTTAGAGCTAGGCAGCAGCAAGTCATACAATCCATCTAAAGCTAGAATAGTATCCTAGTTGCATACCACAGTACCGTAAACCATGGTCAATCCTATCTAATTCTAAATCACTAAGGGATAAGTGCTTCCTTTTGAATTGAAGTTTGTGTTGTGAATTATAGCACACACACTCATGGACAAAACTTAAAGAAAATTTTACTTTTCAGCATGTATATCGGGTTTCAGACAATAACTCTGAAAGATATTACAGTGACCTTTATTGAAGACACACAAGATAACCAAGAGTGAACAAAATTGCCTCTGTCTTTTTAAAAAAAAATAGATGACCGGCGACATCAAAGAGTTTCCACTCCCTCAAGTTTTGTCCATGAGTGTAGTATAAAGAAAAAGGCCTTGTGGTGTCATTTTAAAAGTAGCCACTAGTTGCTGGATCTTCAGGAGTGGTTGCTAGCAGGAGGAAGCACCTACCGGTTGAATCTCTGAATCTCCAAAGCCCCCGTAGAGTTTTTCCTGCTTGAGGAAAACCAGAGCTTTGAGACGTTGCCAGGCATCATTGAGGTCCTGCGCAGACATTGTGTTACAGATTGACAACAACATTGTGACAGTGTTGACAACTCACCTCCTTCTTTCTGAGGATGGTATCAATGTCTGGGTGGCCGTCAGACACCAGTTTGTCAGCTTGGGCGTTTACCTCGTTCACTCGAAAACTCCTGGCTGGCCATGTCCTGTACACCCCACCATCTTCTCTTAACACATAGAACAAAAGCAGTTTCCTAGTTAAAAGAAAACATGTGTAATTTCTTTCTTCCAGCTTTCATTTCACAGTTGTATACTTGCACTCAATATTCTTTAATATTAATTACATTCAAACCTTAGGCGAAAATTCAATGTCTTGGGAAATTTCCTAAGGAAGAGGCAAAAACTAATTCCTCTAGCCCCTAAGACATCAATTTTTATTGCAAATTGCTTATTTTTCTATTAAATCCAGGCTTTCGACATCAGCCAAAGGCTACCTGACTAGCAAAGCTGATTCTTTGGGCAAGGGCAGAATGATGAGCCCCTCCTGGCATCAACTGAGCAGCAGCAATCTCCAGGTTTTCCCAGAGTGTTGATGTGATGAAGGGGAGCTTGAAGAGCTCCTGAATGTTTGGAGGAAGGTTGTCTTCTAGTAGAGTGTCCTCTCATAGGTGTTCTACTATATCTCCTCTTTTATTTATTCTTTATTGTGAATGTGGGTCACCAATATATTATAACACAAACTGAGTAAACTATAAGTGCATCAACTCTACAATGGGTGCAGCTTAATTAATTGGCCTTGTAGCTTTGGTGGTAGAGAAGATTGAAGTAGAAGGAGAGGTATCTTACCTTGTGAAACTCTTCAAACTTCCTCTGGAGCACTTCCACATGCTCTAGGTCCTGGCCAATGTCCTCTGAGGTGACAAAAGCTTCCTGCACACATACATACCATCTATCTAGGACCAACGGTGCTGCAGGACCAACCAACCTTGTCCTTGATCCAGAAGATGACTTCGTCGCATTCTCTCAGGAACTGCACCAGCACTAGGGCCTGCTGCAGCTTGGCTCCCTTCTCTGCCAGCTTGGCCAGGAGCTGTTCCCACAGTCTGTGGATCTCCTCCAGCCTCCGCTACACATACAAAAGTCATTAGGATAAAATCACAGGTATCATTTTTTCAACCAAGTCCAAGTTTCATATCCTTCGCAATGTTTTACACAAGTTGGCTAAATAGTAAAATGCTCATACACTAGCCACACACAGTAGCTCCTCAGGCAATCATCAGTCAAGTCAAGAAACTTCGGCATTGATCTCAGAGATAAGCTACTGAAGGAGGGAGTCAACATCATAGAGAATCTGTCATTTGTGGGGAGTTCCTCTTCAAATATACATATTTGTCCAAGTCTTTCGTACTATTTTAAAAGTTTATTTTAGTTTCTCTTTCTTCTTCCATCAAACTCTACAGCGGTGGCAGAGGTGCCATTGTACATAGCATATATTTAATGAAGGCCAACAGCCCGAAACGCGTCAGTGGTTAGCTTTTCTTGATTAATCAAGAATGGGTATTTGGCCAATTCTGGAATAATTAAAAAATCAACGAGAATAGTTGATATTTATTCCGATAGATGGCGCAAGCCATCAGCAACTTTCAGTTGCACGATAAGGAGATGCCTTTTTCTTAATACATTTAATTATTTTAGTAATATAATCATCATTATCATTACTTGAATAGTGCGGATTTTGCACTTTGAACCTTGTATTGACAAGATGTCAATAAAATTGTGTCTATTGTCTCTCTCTTTCTTCTAGAGTGTACACAGACCTTTATATTACAAGGTCTCCTGCTTGCTACAAGAGGGAGGGTTGACTCACCTTGATGACATCGGAGGCAAAGTGCTCCTGGTTGATCAGCTCCATCCCTGTCGTGTCCAGGGCCACAATGGCATTGCTGTGAGCGGCCACTTCTGCTTCAAAGGCCTGGTGCTTCTGGATCTTGGCCTGCACGCACACATCAGTGTTACCCCTATCTGTTCAAACTGAGTGTAAACCTCACAAGTTAAGTGTATCCCCCCCTCCCAACCACTCTTACAAGTATAAACTTTAAGTACAATTTGTATTATAGAACCACAAGGTAATAAAGACCAAATAAATAGTGACGTTTTGTTAACAACTCTGTTTACTTAATTTACCCGATAGAAAATAATAACAAAATCTACCCCACTTGCCCAAAATGTAGCTTGTCACCTGCAGCTCCAGAACACATTTTGGCTTGCATTAGATGCACTAAGCAGGACCTTTGGGAGAGGCCGCTGCTCATCATAAAACAGCTCGAGGAGCATGAACTCATGGAATTCGTGTAATCTTTACACAAGGGGATAAGAAACAACAACTTAATTTACCCTGAAGCTATCAGATAGAGATTAAAAATGTAATGCAGATTTAACCTGATGAAGGAATAAAGGATCACACACAAGAGAATTGTTACAGGCTCCTGAGAGAGTAGAGGCTCATAATAACATGTGGTGTGTGTGTGGTCGGTAGCAAAAACAAAGGATTTTGAATAGCAAATCCCATAAGCCAGTGCAATGGAAGCCCGTATTAAATTGGAATTCAAATAACTTTATATAAGCCTTCTATGTATTGGTTTATATTTTAACTCTTGTCCTATTGGCAATTTATTATAGCGTGTTTTCTCCCTGTAGAAGGGCTTTCGTTCCTGAAAGCTAGAGATTTGTGAGTTGAAATATTTTGAAAGAAACTTATCTTCAGGAGAGATCCTGATTTTTACCTTAATTAAAAGAATTAATCATACTCTCATTAATGATAAGACACACAATTTGGATTATTATATATAAATAGTCACGACCATCTTTCCTCATCGGCCTCTGTCACGGATGCGCGCGCACAGGGAGGTCACGTGCTCGCCGGCTCCCTCGAGCCGGATTTGAACCAGCAACCTAAGGATCACCGTTGTAACATCTACAGTCGGGTAAAACACAGGCATTGCCCGGGTCATTCGGCTAGTAGATTAAAAACACAAGGTAATAAGACCAAATCCTAATAAATAGTGTGTGATGTTTCAGTAACAGCATTGTTACCATCTTCAGACAAAAGTACTGAATTGACAAAAAGTACATTCAGTACAAACACAAGGTAATAAGACCAAATCCAAATAAATAAATAGTGTGTGTATACACTATTTATTTATTTGGATTTGGTCTTATTACTTCAACACACTATAGATTTGGTCTTATTACCTTGTGTTTATAATCTATAATCCAAATTGTGCCTTATACATTCAGTACTTTTGTCTGAAGATGGTAACAACGCTGTTACCGAAACATCACACACTATTTATGTATATTTGGATTTGGTCTTATTACCTTGTAGTTTATAATCTCATTAAGATATGGTAGACAACTTGGATTAAAGGTGCGAAACATAAAGGTAACCAGACCAACTCCAAATCAATAAATTGTGCAGGACTAATGTTTCCTTTTTATTGGTGCCTCAATTAACTAAAATCTATTTTTTAAACCGAGAAAGTGGGTAGATAGTATTTTCATATGCAGTAAGACCTCTTTAAATACATGCCTCGAAAATGTGTTTTTTTTTTTTCTGTGTGATCCCATATTCTGCTAACATCTAATGTAAAAAAAATTATCCCTTATTTTATTAATAGCTTAAAATACTTTGAATTTTTGGTCAAAAATTATATAAATCAACAATCATAGCATGTTTGTGGCCCCCAGAGTTCCATATCAAAGAGATATTATGTTCTAATTTTTTTTTTTTTTTTGCATGTTCCAAGTACACAAGCATACACATGATACACACCATGATAATCATGGTGGGTAGTTAGCGAGTATTTTTACAGTAAATGTTGCACCTCATGTCTATTCATTTAGAAAGCAGTTTTGACTTTTTTCCCACTTATAAGTGTGACAGAGCACCCAATTGGTTTACTTAATTTTAGTGGGGTTGAACTTTGGGGGGCAAGAATCAGGGGCCATTGAAGCAAATAAGACGCTTTGCCTTATGCTGGATGTGATCCCCACATGGCTGTCAAAAATCAGTAGTTTATGCTCGGCCTGCCACTGAGTAGTGCTCCCAGTCTTGATGACAAAGGCTTTCTACTTCACCCAGTGTGGAGATAAGGAAGAAGAAGAAGAGGAGTAAATTAAATTTTATTGCCCTCTATCGTTAAAATTTTACACAAATAAATTTACTCCATCCACCTGCACCAAACTTACTGAAAGTGGGAATTAATTCTTGACTTTTCCCATGGCAAATAAACGCTAGCTAATAATTGGCCTTGCTATCCTTTAGTGCTCAGACCAAAGATGAGGGAATTATCTTCTTCTTTCTTATCTCCACTCAATCATATTAGGGTATCAAGTTGTGACCCTTGATGGTGTCTGTTTGACAACCATCATGACTGGGTGAAGTAGAATGCGTCAGCCTTTGTCATTAAGACTGGGAGCACTACTCAGTGGCAGGCTGACTTAGCTTCAGAAGAAATGGCCGCCTCTGACATGAGGAACAGACGCCATGTGCAGCCGCTCCTAACATGGAGTACAAACGCTGCTCATCCTGTATCCCTGGATTAGGAGCCCTTACAGGGTACTATCAGCCAGGCCAGCTGAACCCAGGTTTTTTAGCGAGCTTGTTACTGCTCCTTCTCCTCCTTTTTCATCCGGGCTTGGGACCGGCAAAGGGAGTTATTAATTCATACAATGCTGGCAGTAAATACTGAAGAGGATGGAGTCAGCAGTCGTGGGCCATCTGTGGCCGGCGAGATGGCCTTGCATTAAATAGCTGGTTGCCAGCGTGACTCAGCACTTGGCAGGAAGTACTGAGCAACACCATTGACTATGTCCGTTACCTGAAGGTTGGTAGGATCTCTGTAGCTCTCGTCCGAAGCCACCTGCAGCTTCTCCAGGATCCAGGATTCGAGTTCGTCGCTGTCCCTCTTGAAGTATTGGAAGCGTCGGGAATCTTCGAGCTTGCTCCGCTTGTTGCGGGCCTCCACCTTGAACTGTTCATAGCGGCCCAAGACTTGGTTACGTCTATCCTCAATGTCCTCGACTGTCTCGAGGATCTTGGGCGGGATATCCATGGTCCTCCTGGCCACACACACAACCAATCAATATCTATGGACTGAGATAGATCTACAGAGGAGAGGGTTCTCCAACTGATAAGTCCCAAGTGAGGACACCACACATTCACATGTAAAGATTTACATTTTCATAATCAGAGGTTTCACGTAGTGCCTGACATCTCCTCTACAGTTGTTTTTTTTTTTTTGCTTATCCCTAGTACACGTGGTACAGGCCATGATAATCATGGTGGGTAGTTAGCGACTGCTTTTTTACTGTAAGTGCACCACATGTCTACACATGTGAAAAGCAGTTCGACTTTGCACTTACAAATGTACCAGAGCCCCGTTTGGTTACTTGCACTCGCTGGTGGGGTTGGACTTTTGCAAGAATCAGGAGCCATTGGAGCATTTAAACAGAAAAAAGTGTCCAATGCAGGAATCGAACCTGGGTCGTAGTGGTCAAAAACCAAACAGTTTAACCAGCCTTCCACCGACTCCCCTCTACAGTTGTTGTCCATCCTGATTTCACCCAGTTCTGAGCAATTCTCTCCACCTCTTCCAATTCCAGGTACCATTCTATTGGATTATCAATCCTTCCTTTTGTTCTACCTCTCTCTTTCTATATATTTTTTTACCATATTCACCTCCATGGATTTCTATATATACAAGTCCTAACTAACTATATATTTAATGATAAGGCACAATTTGGATTTAAGAAGTAGTAGTAAAATTTAAATAAGATTTTAAGACCTAAGAAGTTATTCTTCCAATGCGCTGAAGAAAATGAATTGTTTCTCAGAAAACTATCTTCTTCTTATCTGCTATCTTGTTTACACACTTGATAATAGTAACTATTTAAACCATGCTGTGGTAAAATTCTTCATTCAGAACTTTTGTCTGAAGATGGTAACAATGCTGTTATTGAAACGTCGCACACTATTTATTTATTTGGTCTTATTACCTTCTAACTATATATTGCATTCTTATCAATAACAATGTATTCTAACAGGCGTTGTAGTATTGTTACTACCCATTGTCATGCAGAGTTCACTGATTGAGGACTTATTATATATAATTATATATACACTCATCTACAAAACTTAAGGAAGTGATAAAGCACAATTTGGATTATAGATTATAGATACAAGAAAATAAGACCTAATTCAAATAATTTAATAGTGTGTGACGTTTCGGCAACAGCATTGTTACCATCATGAGACACAAAAATAAGTTTGATGATGGTAACAATGCAATTTCCGAAACATCATGCACTATTAAATTATTTGGATTAGGTCTTATTTTCTTGTATCTATAAAACTTAAGGAAGTTGTACCTTTTAGCAGGTATATTGGGATTCAGACAATAACTCTGAAAGATATTACAGTGACCTTTATTGAAGACACACATATATACACTCATGGACAAAACTTAAGGAAGTTGTACCTTTTAGCATGTATATCGGGATTCAGACAATAACTCTGAAAGATATTACAGTGACCTTTATTGAAGACACACATATATACACTCATGGACAAAACTTAAGGAAGTTGTACCTTTTAGCAGGTATATCGGGATTCAGACAATAACTCTGAAAGATATTACAGTGACCTTTATTGAAGACACATATATATACACTCATGGACAAAACTTAAGGAAGTTGTACCTTTTAGCAGGTATATCGGGATTCAGACAATAACTCTGAAAGATATAACCAAGTGTGAACAAAATTGCCTCTGTCTCCTTCAAAAAATAAGACATCAAAGACTTTCCACTTCCTTAAGTTTTGTTTATGAGTGGGGGGGTTGCACTTTATTCTTTTTTTTTTTTTCCTGTTTCAAAATATTTCAATTCAAATTCTTTTTTTTTTTAAACTAAAAATGTTTAGAATATTTTAAAAGTATAAAGCTGACCATTTGTATCAAAAAAAAAAAGTTACAAAACAACAAAATCGCTTATTTTTCAAAACTCTTACGATTTCAAAAATGAAAGTTTAAAAAAAACCTGATTGCAGCATCCAAGGCTAGAAAAAGAAATATTTATTTAATCATTTTGGGTTAGAAGTTACAAGGAAGGAAGAACTAGATTGATTACACCAAGGACGGTGTTGTAGCATACAATTCCATTGATAGCTGGCTGACCTCTGTATCAGGAATGGCATACTACCTGGTGATGATATCAATGTGGCAACTTTTTATCATCTTTTTACCTAGATACATATCTGTACTGGATTCTCTATACCAATAAAACTTCACACGGAGGAAAAAATTCAGTTTTAAAACATATTGGTATCTTCTTCTTTCTTATCTCCAACTCAATCATATTAGGGTATCAAGTTGTGACCCTTGATAGTGTTTGACAACCACCATGACTGGGTGAAGTAGAATGTGTCTGCCTTTGCCATTAAGACTGGAAGCACTACTCAGTGGCAGACCCGACTTAGCTCCAAAAGAAATGGCCGCCTCTGACATGAGGAACAGACGCCATGTACAGCTGCTCCTAACATGGAGTACAATTGCTGCTCATCCTCTATCCTTAGAGCCCTTACAGGGTACTATCAGCCAGGCCAGCTGAACCCAGGTTATTTACCGAGCTTGTTACTGCTTCCCCTATAAACATATTGGTCAGTTTAACTTGACTGATTGTAACTCTGAAGATGATCCCCTAGATTCATCCTCTTTTACTTGTTTCTCTTTCCTAGAAGCAAGACCATTCTGCACCAATTCCATAGCAATTGAGCATGTTGTGGACAAAAACTCTTTTATAAGCAAGAGCCTGTACACACTCCGGACGGCTTGTAACATTTGATATATTCCAGATGTCTCTTCAGATAAGGCTTTGTCTGATGTAAATATATACATATTGTTAATATAATCCCTTCGGTATAATTATTAATAAAAGACAATTCGCTGAGGGAAAAGTTTCTTTTATATATATCAGCAATACTAGATTTCTGGCTCAACAGTCCTTTGACAGGTATAACTACGCTACTGAGGTTTTTCAAATCTAATCCATATATATATATATATATATACAAAGAAGTAGGAAATATCTGTTACATATCTGTCTTATATTTCCTACTTCATTGTATATATATATATATGGATTAGATTTGAAAAACCTCAGTAGCGTAGTTACACCTGTCAAAGAGCTGTTGAGCCCGAAAGCTTGTATTGCCAATATACATAAAAGAAACTTTTCTCTCAGCGAATTGTCTTTTATTAATATATAAAAATTTACATATACATATAAAATGTAAGGATTTAAAAGCACGAATGTTTCTTTTATACATAATACAAACTTCTACTGCCCTTACTGCGATGAAAAATATATTGGGAGGGCTAGGCTCATCAGTGGTGAACCCTCCCAGCGGTTTCGCTTTATTTCTATTTTTATATAACTGTATTATATTTCACTTTTTGCTGTTGACTAGATGTCAATAAAGTTAAATTGTCTTTCTCCTCATTATCAATAAGAAGTCTACTTGGATGATAAAGCACAATTTGGATTAGTTAGAAACACAAGGTAATAAGACACCTAATCCAATGTCCATTGAAATCTATCAAAAATGATAAAGGTACAATTTGGATTATAGTTAGAAACACAAGGTATTAAGATCAAATGTAATTGATAAGGTTCAATATGGATTATAGATTAGAACTACAAGGTAATAAGACCAAATCCAATTAATAAATTTTTAGATTTGGTCTTATTACCTTGTAGTGTTTGTAATCTATAATCCAAATTGTACCTTATCATTGGGTTTGGTTTTATTACCTTGTAATCCTACTTGGAAATATCGATATGGTTGGATTTCCTGCTTCCCATTGAAGTAGTGAAACCCTGTTATAGTTAATTGCCTGGTCAAGACCCCAGTACTGGTAGTTACTGCTACATCCTATTAGTGATGCTTGTCAGCTTTCCAGTGTAGATCTATCCTGTTTCTGTTCAGCGGCATTATTCCATTTGGGATGTGGTTAACATCAGACATGTACATCCAAATGTAATGAGACCATTTACCCCCCCACAGATATACCATGGACAATTGACAATTTAAACAATTTTATTGATTCTTTAAATCAAATTTTACAGAGGTGGAAAATATACCATGATGTACCATGGATGTATATTGATTTCCCAATCTAGATCTGTTGTGTGTTTCTGTTCAGTGGTACTTATTCACTTGGGAGGTGGTCAACCTCACAAACTAAAAAATGCATGGCATCATCCGAATGTAATGAGGCAATTTGCTGATTGGAGAACAACCTTTGTTGAGAGCTATTCCATCCTATCCATGTCTAATCTTTGCAGATTGTGTGTGCTTCAATTCTCCCCCTTCACCATTTACTTCATTTTATATAGCACTGAAGAAATGTGTCAACATCATGCCCGGATCAAAAAGGAGGAGGGGGAGCAGTAACAAGCTCACAAAAAACCTGGGTTCAGCTGGCCCGGCTGATAGTACCCTGTAAGGGCTCCTAATCCAGGGATACAGGATGAGTCTGTACTCCATGTTAGGAGCGGCTGCACATGGTGTCTGTTCCTCTTGTCAGAGGCAGCCATTTCTTTTGGAGCTAAGTCGGCCTGCCACTGAGTAATGCTCCCAGTCTTAATGACAAAGGCAGATGCATTCTACTTCACACAGTCATGATGGTTGTCAAGTCTCAAGCTTTACAAGCTTGATACCCTAATATGATTGAGTGGAGATAAGAAAGAAAGAAGAAGACTAATCCCTTCTTCTTCTTTCTTATCTCCACACTGAGTGAAGTAGAAGCGTCTGCCTTTGTCATTAAGACTGGGAGCACTACTCAGTGGCAGGCCCCGACTTAGGTCCAAAATAAATGACCGCCTCTGACATGAGGAACAGACACCATGTGCGGCCACTCCTAACATGGAGTACAAACGCTGAGAGAGACTAATCCCTAAAATCCCATAGCCCAGCTATAGGAAATGACAAGAAGGTAGATAAAGGTATGTTCTACCATAAAAATGTATAATTTGAGGAGAGGTACAATTAGATAGGTAAAACTAGCCGTGGAAACAGATGCTACACCATCGAGAGAGAGAGAGTCCAAAGTAAGACACAGAGAGGAAGAAGAAGAAGTGGCAAAGGAGGCACCCACACATTCCAGCATGATAAAAGCCCGAGTGATAAAATCTCCATCAGACACTCCAGATAGCCTTCTTCACCCCAAAGGTGAACACAACTCACTAGATAAATCTACGGCCCATTACTATATTCCAAATGTACACCGACACTAAAAGCCTATTTCTTTTTTATATATTTGGTGTCGTTATCAATTTCCAAGTCTTTAATAGCTCATCATTCAATGACAAATATTCTGAAATACAGTTAAACCTGTCTATAGTGCCCCCTCTAAATAGCACCTTCCTCTCTATAGCGCCTGATTTTAAACATTAAAATGTAAACATTTTACATTAAAAGTGACCTGTCTATAGCACCCCCTCTCTATAGCACCCTTTTTTGGTGAGTCCCAAGAGGGAGCGCTATAGACAGGTTTAACTGTATTTTCTGAATCCATCATTTTAAAAAACAATTTTCAAGGTAATATGGCCAAATAAATAGTGTGTGATGTTTCGGTAACAGCATTGTTACCATCATCAGACAAAACAATGCTGTTACCGAAACATCACACACTATTTATTTATTTGGTCTTATTACCTTGTGTGTCATAAAACCAATCTGTTTCTGTCATTATACAGCGATAATTTAGAGATTACAATGGAATCTTGTTATAAACCACCTTTTTTACAATGCTATAGCATTGTATTTCTTTAAGTCCTAATTATTTTAACTGGGTTATAACAAGCTAAAATCTTAGTCCCAAATATTATAGTTATAGTGACGTTTAACTGGATATGTTACAAAAAAAAAAAAAAGAATTTTTCTTCTTCTTTCTTATCTCCACTCAATCACACTAAGGTATCAAGCTTGTAAAGCTTGAGACTTTTGATGGTGTTTGCCGGGGAAGAGTAGAGCTCATCAATGGATGAGTCAATACAGTCAATAATATGTCTTGGGGTTGCAGGTTGACACTTAGGACATAGTGGGAAGACCCTGCAACCATTCTGGACCACTAGGACCCGGGTTCGAACCCGCATTGGACACTTTTTTCTGTTTAAAGAAAAAAAAATGCTCCAATGGCCCCCGATTCTTGCAAAAGTCCAACCCCACCAGCGAGTGCAAGTAACCAAACGGGGCTCTGGCATTAGTAAGTGCAAAGTCGAACTGCTTTTTACATGTGTAGACATGTGGTGCACTTACAGTAAAAGCAGTCGCTAACTACCCACCATGATTATCATGGCCTGTACCACGTGTACTAGGGATAAGCAAAAAAAAAAAAATTGTCCGTAGATGACCAGACTTAAGTCTGGAAATCAAAAAGTGTTGTTCTCTTGGGAGGAAAAAAAAGGGAAAAAAAGAATTGACTTAACAAATCAGGAAATTTGAGGGAAAGAGAAACAAAGAACTCTTAAAACAACCTAAAGCCTATCCATTTATTACCTTGTTGGTCTTATTACCTTGTAGTTCCTATCCTAATGTTGGTTGTGAATGATCAATCAATCCTGATATAGTACAATTTGGATTATAGATTAGAAACATAGGAGAGGAACAAGACCACATCCAAATTAATAAATTATATGCGAGGTGTTTCTGTAACAGCCTTGTTACTATCTTTAAGCAAAAGTACTGAATGTATTTTTTTTGTACTTTTGTGTCTAAAAAGATGATAAGGCTGTGTTAGCAAAACTTGGCACATAATTACAAAGTAATAAGGCCAAATACAAATAAATAAACAGTGTGTGACATTTCGGTAACAGAGTTGTTACCATCATCAGAAAAAGTACTGAATGATAATGGTAACTGTTACTGATAAGGCACAATTTGGATTATAGATTATGAACACAAGGTAATAAGACCAAATCTAAATAAATAAAGAGTGTGTGACGTTTCGGTAACAGCATTGTTACTATCTTCAGACAAAAGTACTGAATGACATTCGGTAATGCTGTTACCGAAACATCACACACTATTTATTTATTTGGATTTGGTCTTATTATTTTATATTTCTAATCTATAATCCAAATTGTAACTTATCATTCACACAAAATTTATTCATTTGTATTTAGGCCAACCCTGTCAAGGAGACACCTTCATAGAGTGGGCAGTTTATTATCTCTAAGGACATTTCTATTAGGCTTCTTAAATTCAAGGAGGAAGAAGACTAATAAAATATACATTTGTGGAAATTAAACTCTTTAAAACGATCATTAAAACAATAATAAACAATAAGAGGAGCTTCTTGTGTAGATTTCTTTATTACCGCCAGCTTTCGAACAGAACGTTCTTCATCGGGCGTAGATAGTAAAACGTGCTAACTATCTACGCCCGATGAAGAACGTTCTGTTCGAAAGCTGGCGGTAATAAAGAAATCTACACAAGAAGCTCCTCTTATTGTTTATTATTGTTTTAATAAAATATACATTCTTCCCATCCTAAACTTTGGACTAAGTTTCATTTCTTTTTTTATATAACAAAGTTAGAACATTGTGAATATATAAGACATATAATTTTATATTTATTTAGAACTACATGGTAATAAGACCAAATCCTAATAAATAAATAGTGTGTGACGTTTCAGTAACAGCTCTGTTACCGAAACATCACACACTATTTGGATTTGGTCTTATTACCTTGTGTTTATAATCTATAATCCAAATTGTGCCTTATCAGAACTACAAGGTAATAAGACCAAATCCAAACAGTGTGCGACCTAATGGTGTAACAGCGTTGTTACCGAAACATCACACACTATTTATTTGTTATGGTCTTATTACTTTGTGATGCTAAGGTCAAGTTTTTTTTTAGGAAGGATATAGAACAGCAATTAAAAAAAAGGAAATAGAACACACACAAAAAAATGGTGTGTTCTGTATATAAATAGCCGTGTTACGCACGTGCCAATATTTATGGCTATTGAGAAACCTTGTATCGACTGCAGCCATTTGTTTTATGAGCAAATCATGGTGCAGATATCCCTCCACTATAATCCCATAGTCAGACTACTAGACATAGGATTTCTAAAGTAGTAACCTTTGTTAACAAAAGGTAATAAGACCTTTTTATTATTGAAAGGTTTGTGACGTTTTGGTAGCGTTGTTACCATCATCAGACAAAGGTTACGATTGAACAAAAACAAAAATCCTAATTATTTAAAGGTTTGTGACATTTTGGTAACAGCATTGTTACCATCATCAGACAAAAGTGGTAGATGAACAAGTCTAAATTACAAATTATTGAAAGCTTTGTGACGTTTTGGTAACAGTGCCATTATCATCATCAGACCTAAGTAGTGGATGAATAAGAAATGTTTATGATGTTTTGGTAACAGCGTTGTTACCAACATAAGACAAAAGTGATGGATGAAAAAGACCATAAAACCAAATAATTAAAAGGTTTGTACCGTTTCAGTAACAACACTATATTACCGAAACGTTACAAACATTTCAATAATTTGAACTTGGTCTTGTTACCTTTTGTTTCTAATCTATACACCAAATTGTACCTTATCATATCTATATGAGGTTGTGGTTTGCTGAATTGCTACCAACATCAAAACTAATGTAGTTGTGAGTGAAGTCTGGTCATCTACAGACAATGACTTTCCAGAATGGTTGCAAGGTACTATGTACTAAGTGTCAACCTGCAACCCCAAACCACATTATTGACTGTATTGACTCATCCATTAATAAGCTCTACTCATCCCTGACAGACACCAACAACAAGTTCTACAAGCTTGATACCTTGATATGATTGCTGAGTGGAGATATGAAAGAAGACACATCCCCAGCAGACACCATCAACAAGCTTACAAGCTTGATACCCTGATATGATTGCTGAGTGGAGATAAGAAAGAAGAAGTAGAAGACTAATTAGTTGTAAGGAAAGTTCTGCCCCATTAACCCAAGTCATCTTTCTTTCCTCGCAATTTTACATCAATGACGGAGAGTCTCTGAAATTAGGATGGGTGTTAAGTTAAAAAGAATATACATTTTATTTTTATCATACTACACTAGTTTCTCTCTACAAGCATTATCTTTTTAAAAAAAACTGACACAGATGATCTTCACGAGTAGAGTAAAAAAAAAAAGTTACATTTAAAATTTAATTGCCATCTATCGTTAAAATTTGTAGTACATGGCAATGTGTTTCTTTTCCCATATCAAATATTATCTCTACAGAACTTACTGCAATGATAAAAACTTATTGAATGAGAAGGCTTGGTTCATTAGTGGTGAACCCTCTCAGCGGTTTCACCAAATTAATCTCTAGACCGCTCTACTATTGTATTGGATTAGTTTTCTAATATACCCTGTATTTACTATGGAAGGCAGCTTAGGGAACCTATGGACATATGCTTCTAGGTCTGTAGAAAGGTGCATACATATAATTAAAAGAATTTGCACATCGAGCAATGCTCTTCAGTAAAAAATAGTTTTTTATCAAAGCTATTATTAGCAAACACAAGGTAATAAGACCAAATCCAAATAAATAAATAGTGTGTGACGTTTCGGTAACAGCTTTGTTACCATCTTCAGACAAAACTACTGAATGCTAAATAGTAAAGTACTTTTGTCTGAAGATGGTAACAACGCTGAAACGTCATACGGTAATTATCGGTAATTGTATCTGTTAGCATCATCAAGCTTCAATGTTAGTACTCTGTTCAGACAAGGTTACCATTTATTCTGAAAGATGGTGCAAGCCATCACCAACATTCAGTTTCGTGTGATCTGTGTTTATTACATTTTTAATACAGTAGAACTACCTCCCTGTAAAGGATAATACCTAATTGCAGAGCCAAAGTGTCCTTTAGGGAGAGGTGTTCTCTTACTAGAGAGTTGCTAAATAGTGAAAATCTTCTTTCTTATCTACACTCAATCATATAAGGGTATCAAGCTTGTAAGAACCTCCCTTTAGTGGACACCTTTCTACAAAGGACAGTTTTCATTTGAAAAATTACCATCTTTACTATTTAGCAACTCTCTGGTGAGAGATGCCTCTCCCTAAAGGACAGTTTGGCTTTGCAATACCAAAGTGTCCTTTAGGGAGAGGTGTTCTCTTACCAGAGCTACTAAATAGTAAAAATGATAATTTTGCAAATGAAAACTGTCCTTTGTAGAGAGGTGTCCTTTAGTGTGAGTGTCCTCTCATGGAGGTTGTTCTACTGTAATGATAGAGAGGGGAGGGAGTATAAAATAGAGAATCAATGTAACCATCTTCCCCCCCTCCTGTGTATCCTATTTCTACAAGTTTATCTCTACCTTATCTATTGGTGTCATCCCAGGGTTAAGGTCAAGCGGAATGACCACACAGCTTGGCACGTTAGAATATACAACCAGGCATATAGTATATTATACTGATTTATTAACCATTTTTTAATGGTTTCCTGTAATTCTTGAATCAGTATTAATGTACTAATAAATATACTCATAGACAAAACTTAAGGAAGTTGTACCATTTAGCATGTATATCTGGATTCAGATAATAACTCTGAAAGATATTACAGTGACCTTTTTTGAATACACACGAGATAACCAAGTGTGAACAAAAATCTCCTTAAAAATATATAGACTACAGGCATCAAAAACTTTCCACTTCCTTAAGTTTTGTCCATGAGGATATGTCTTAGCTAGTTAGCCCTCATTAATATGGTATAGTCTGACCATAATGACAAAAAAAAATAGCTATACATAGAGGCTTTCTGTAAAAAAAAAAATTAGAGAACAGGTATTTAAGGTCAAAAGTGTGTGGGAATAAAAAAGAGTCAGCAGCAAAAGTATCTATTTTTCCATTTTAGGAGACAACTAACTCCGCCTTTGCCGGTCCCAAGCCCGGATGAAAAAGGAAGAGGGGGAGCAGTAACAAGCTCACTAAAAAACCTGGGCTCAGCTGGCCCGGCTGATAGTACCCTGTAAGGGCTCCAGGGATACAGGATGAGTATGTACTCCATGTTAGGAGCGGCTGAACATTGTTTGTTCCTCATGTCAGAGGTGGCCATTTATTTTGGAGCTAAGTCAGTGGCCTGCCACTGAGTAATGCTCCTAGTCTTATTGACTATGACAGATGCATTCTACTTCACCCACACCATCAACAAGCTCTACAAGCTTGATACCCCAATATGATTGAGGGTAGATAAGAAAGAAGAAGATGGAGACAACTTCATTGGAAACACAAACCAAGTCGGACTGCTCCAGTATGTGCTTCAGATTCTTTGAATTGAAGTGACTGAATATATAGAAAGTGGGATAAAGGAAGAAGACTACTTCCTGAGGATTTGCATAGTCACAATGGAAGAGGAGTGAGAATGCCAAGGTCATATCCCTCATTACAGAAAACCCATTGTCCTCCTCCACCACTTGTTAAGAAAGAAATATTTGTATGCCTGGTCAATAGTCCTATTCAATTCTTCCTCATCACTGAAATACCAAACCCTAATGCCAAGAATGTTTCTATCCTATGTATATTATGTAATAGCCTTGACATGAAACTAAGGCTTACTTATATACACTCAAGGACAAAACTTGAGAAAGTGGAAAGTCTTTTATGTCGCTAGTTATCTATTTTATTTCAAGGAAACAGAGGCAATTTTGTTCACACTTGGTTATCTCGTGTGTCTTCAATAAAGATCACTGTAATATCTTAATCACTGTAATGTCTTAATCCCGATATACATGCTGAAAGGTACAACTTCCTTAAGTTTTGTCCATGAGTGTATATATGTGTGTCTTCAATAAAGTTCACTGTAATATCTTTCAGAGTTATTATCTGAATCCTGATATACATGCTAAAAGGTACAAATTCTTTAAGTATTGTTTCCATGAGTGATTCCTCTTTAATACTGATGAAAAACCCACTTCTGATCATTGAGTTTTTCTGCCAAAAAAAAAACAACATAAAAATCATGCAGGATTTGGGTCTGTGAAGTTTCTCTTCACCCCACCAGTGCTTTTGAAAATTTGGGATACCCAGCTGAAAACCCCGGGTTCCATAGCAGGTCTCTAATCTGTCTATTACCTATGATTTCACAAAGGGACACTCGTGTTCCGATTGACATGTTGATTTTCAACTGTTCAGATTTCCTATGGCACTCCAACATCCCTGGCTCTCTACTTCCAAACTTGTTACCAACCTGGTCAACTGGTTCTCGGCAACTTCCTTGACTAGCATTTTCTTCTTGTCAGCAATTCAGCAGTCTAGTTAGGGATGTACACTCCAGGAATCCCGGTTAATTCTGGGGTCGCGGTGGAAGGCTGGTATAAACCGTTGGTTTTTGGCCACTACGACCAGGGTTCGATTCCCGCATTGGGCACTTTTTTCTGATAAAAAAAAAAAAAAAATGCTCCGATGGAACCCGATTCTTGCAAAAGTTCAACCCCACCAGTGAGTGCAAGTAACTAAAACGGGGGCTCTGGCACATTTGTAAGTGCAAAGTCAAACTGCTTTTCACATGTGTAGACATGTGGTGTACTTACAGTAAAAAGCAGTCGTCTTCGGCCTGCCACTGAGTAGTGCTCCCAGTCTTAATGACAAAAGCAGACGAATTCTACTTCACCCAATGTGGAGATAAGAAAGAAGAAGAGAGCAGTCGTCTACTTCCACCCACCATGATTACCATGGCCTGTACCACGTGTACTAGGGATAAGCAAAGAAGGTTAATTCTAGTTCTCTCATTTCAGCATCCTAGACGATGGAAGACTGTTCTCAGGTTCTTAAAAATGGCTCTAGTCCAGGGGTCTGCAAACTGTGGTTCATGAGTCACATGCGGCTCTTTGAATGTGAAGCTGCGTCTCTTATAGTTCCATACGCAAATATCATTTATGCGAGTACTATTTATTGTTAAAAGGGGAAAAAAAATTGTGGCTCTTTAAAAAACTTTGAAATTTTGAAAAAATTGCAATTTTTGACTCTTCTGACTCAAAAGTTTGCCGACCTCTGTTCTAGAGAGATTGCAACCAAGTTACTTATACAGTAGATACTCCTCCATGAGAGGACACTCCTCTCTAAAAGACACTTTGGAGGATCTGCATTTAAGTGTTCTTTTACAAGGAGGTTATACTGTATTGGAGTTCTTTGGAGTGATAAATTTATCTAGATAGGTAAATGATGAGCCAGGCCCTCCTCTTAATTTATCATTACAGTAAGAGAGCAGTAGAAAAATTAGTTTATTAACAAAAAATAAAAAGAATCATATGCTTCAAAAATAGTTTAACTTATCTAGATACAATGTTATCACCCTCAAAAATCATTTTTCCATGATAAATTTGTTATACATCTTAGCATCACTTCCCATGATAATAATGATAATTTTGATGCTAATGATGATGAATCTCAGCCAACTTATTAGTATATTTTTTTGAAGATGATTTGTTTACAAGAAAATAAGACTTGATCCAAATAATTTATTAGTGTGTGACATTTGGGCAATAGCATTGTCACCATCATCAGACAAAAGAATTTTTAAAAAATGATAAAAAAATCATTTGTTGTTTAGAGGTTAGTTTGGAAAAAATATATAACCACATCAACCAATTGTTTATTTAACTCTCGACGTTTCAGTGAATCCCTGTCACTCTCCTCAGGGGAGTGTCTCTAGTAAATGTTATGTACCAATGGGAGAGTAAAACTAAACATTCATCATTAGAAAGCTCGTGACACCCTCTCTATAGAGTTCCAAATGGGGAGATAGGAAAAATCACCATTATCTTTGTTGTCAAGTTTATAACTATTTTAATCCTTTGGTATATCAGGCCATCAAAGCTTCCATTACATTTCCTGCTCATCAATATTTAACAGAGACTTCACAGTTCCTGTTTGGTGTAAAGGTAAGTATCCAGTTTTTTTTCCAGGGAAAAAAGAGAACACTCAGAAATATGTACTGCAGGTATCAAATATCACTAAATACTCTGTACATTTACACTTTTCAAGTCAATTTTTTTCCTCTCTCTTTAATTTCTGAAGAAATAAAGGGACAACTATATATATA
>CP092869.1:96194602-96284594 GCA_030710605.1 Cordylochernes scorpioides | reverse complement strand
TTACCTTGTGTTTCTTATTGGTATATATTGTTTCTGTTACTTATTATGTTATACAAGTACAATATGATGCTTCCAGGACTCCAGTACTCGGCAGTTAGCAAACCACGACCCACTCCTGTCCCGGGTAAACCCTGCGGAGCCCCCTACGGTGACTTCAACGTCTACCCTGACGGCTTCCACTGCGAGAGGTTCCGTAGCTGTCAAAGCGGCAGAGAAGTGCAGGATGCCTGCTCCAGCGGTCTTCTCTTCAGTCCGACCCTGCTTGCCTGCGACCTCCCTGCTCGAACCTCGTGTCTACCTCTGGGTACCAAACTTACTTCGCATTAAAACACAGTAAAAATATCTCTAAACAAGTTTTAATCTAGCTCTAAAAGAGCTTTCACACAACTTTAATACAGTTTTCGAGATAAAAATGTGCATCAGTAAACCTAAATAAAGTAATTTAAGAAAAAAATTTCTCCTGATCGTCCAATTAAAAAGTTGCTGATGGCTTGCGCCATCTGTCGGAATAAATCAATTGAATTAATTAATAAATAGAAATTTTGTAAAGTAGAACACTCGCGCTAGAGGACACCTCTCTACAAAAGACAGTTTATATTTGCAAAATTACAATTTTTACTATTTAGCAACTCTCCGGTAAGAGGAAACCTCTCCCTAAAGGACACTTTGGCTTTGCAATTAGGTGTTGTCCTTTACACGGATGTTCTACTGTATTTTAATTTGTTCAAAGTATAAATTGCCTTTAATAATACAATATAATGCGGCTTATTATTGTAGAACGACATTTAAAAAGGGTAGCCAGGGTAGCCTAGTGGACATGGCATCTTCCCGGTAAGCGGAACACTGTGGGTTCGATTCCCATCCCTGGACACTTTATTTTTACGTTTATCATTACTCTTCACAATTCATCCCTAAGGTTAGAAATAATAGTTATTTCTCCTTAAAATAAATTTCGATTTTTCGTTCAAAAGAAACACATGCGGGATGATTTTTAAATGTCGTTCTACATAAATTGCCTTATCATCCTCAATTTTGTCTCCCTGAATGACAATCTGTTGAAATATCACCTTGTTCTGACTGTACAGCGAGCAAGTACAGTCGGCCTCTGAGTCCAGAATCTGGACTGTGCCCTCGTCCAGACGGCATGTTTCCAGACCCCAAGGACTGTTCCAGTTTCTACTCCTGTCATCAAGGCAAGCCACATCGACTCCAGTGTCCCACTGGACTCTCTTTCAATCCAGCAAGATCCCTGTGTGACTTCAGTTCTGTCAAATGTGTCTCATGATGTGAATAAAATTTCTTGTATTTTCAGTTTCTTTATGGTCAATGATTGATTTATATATGAACTTACCATTGGAAAGGTAATTTAGTACACATTTGAAAAATGCAATTCATTTAAATACAAGCACATAGCATATAATGAAAAATAAACCATGAAATCCCTATATATATAAAAGTCAGTGTATGTATGTATGTATGTATGTGTGTTTGTTCCTATGTCGGCTATACACGTCTACAATACGTAACTAATCTGACTGAAATTTTAACAGTATATAGAGTAGAATCTGGAAAAACGAATAGTATTTGAATAAAAACATTTAATCGGGTAAAACCCGTGCGTTGCCCGGGTCATTCGGCTAGTTTAAAATATATATTATCATGAAGATAAAGGTTGTTCCTGGCCGGCATTCATAGATCTTAGAATTAATGATACTTCGGCCAGTATAAATATTTATATTATCTCGACGTTTCGGCAAAAATCTTTTTTCCTCGTCAGGAACAAAAAAAAAAATTAAAGCATTTGGTAAGGCGTTAATGGGAGGTAGAAGGTTGTTATTGACGCCTCCAAACCTGGTATCCCAAACCTGGTATCCAAGAACCAAATAATGATCCCGAAATATCTGGATTCTCTTCGGAAAATCTCGGGATTACTGTCTACAGAGAATGAGATTATTGTGACTGAATTCATTACAGTAAGTGAAGCAGAATCTGACCTTTCCGAGGATAACAATGAAGATACTTATGCCTTTAACGTTAGCCTAGAAGTTGCACATTTCTCATTTAGGAAAGAAATGTATCCACAATCTCATGTATTTTTTAAAAAATGCATAAAGTGATGAAAACTCGTGTGGTTGTGAAACTGTTCAATGGCCGCTGAAGAACGAGATTTTATTGAACTACATGCGGCAAGAGAATAACATCACCAGTATCATTCTCAACTGTAGAATTCGCTGGGATAGTTTATTGTACAAGTTGGTATCTACTGTAATCACATATTGTTGCCCCAGGTTGCGGCTTGGCAGACTCTTCAACCTTGGTCGTCTCCTGTGCTGGGTCTTTCATCTTACCAGAGCGTGTTTCAACCATCCTACAAATTTATATAAGGGAATAATGAGATAACTCTACTTTAAGTAACCTCCAGAATAATTTATTTATTTCTCACATCAAAGAGAGCAGTGAAGTCACACAGTGTACCTAAATACAAATGATGATTCTATAATACATATATTCTGTTTATAATACATATAGGTTTCAAACAGCCACCCTCCTAGGAATAAATATATTTGCCCCTGAAGACCTGCAGAACATCCCCAAGCACAAGTCAGCCTGGCGACACCTGATAAACTGGATGTCTGCTGCCACCATTAGACGTGAAGTCTAAAGACCAACCCGGATAGTTGGCGACTTTAGTATGCCCCAGGAATCCGGGTTACCTAAATAAATAATACATATATTCTTATACGATAATAGCAAGGCAAAGGAAGACGAGTATCTTTATTGGTGCATAAGAGCAAGCTTTCGGGCAAAAGCCCTTCGACTGGCAAGATTTAACGACACATATATTCTGTTTAATAAAATAAATAAATATAAAATATAAATTTGAATTTAATATATATGAAAAATAATATTACAAATTAAATTAAAATAGGTTCATTAGCCATGTGTGTGATGCAACAATATCTACAGGTGTAGTACAGGCCATGGTGGGTAGAGGAATGTTGTCATTGCTTATTTACATATACATAATTGCGATAACACGTCTGTATGTCTGCTAGTAGCAAATATTGAAAATGATGGCTATTTAAAACAATTTTTAATGCTGGGGATCGATGGAAGGATGTTCTAAACCGTTGGTTTACGACGACCCGGGTTCGATTCCCGCATTGGGCACTTTTTTCTGATTAAAAAAAAAAAAATGCTCCAATGACCCCCGATTCTTGCAAAAGTCCAACCCCACCAGCGAGTTCAAGTAACCAAACGGGGCTCTGGCACATTTGTAAGTGCAAAGTCGAACTGCTTTTCACATGTGTAGACATGTGGTGCACTTACAGTAAAAAGCAGTCGCCTTCTACCCACCATAATTATCATGGCCTGTACCACGTGTACTAGGGATAAGCAAAAAAAAAAAATTTTTTTAATGCTAAACTTCACAAAGAATTGGAACTATCTGACGTTTCTGATCGGTTCGTACAACGGCCCTCCAAATATTTTCTTATCGCAGCAAAGAAATTGTTTGTTTGAAAAATTTAAAAACATTCGTATATTAAAATAGCTTATATATTATGAATTATTATTATAAATATATTCTGGAGAAAGACATAGAACAAATGAGAAGAGACCTTACAGGAAAGAATAGATCAAGGCCAGGGGACCATTTTATTGAGGAGCCACCAGCCATAGAAAGACTGCTGGAGAGCTGCAGGACATCAGGGGACCTCATATGCGAGGGCCACAGCACTGACCAGGATTCCAGATAGCAAATATCTTTGTTTACTTTTACAGTTATTATTTAGAAGTTATAAATAAAAATATGTAAATAGACTGACCATTTGTTTCACTTTTTAGAGAAAAACTTGTAACCTTTTTGAAAATAAAGTTATTATTATTATTATAAAGAGATCCAGGAGAAAAACATAGAATTAATGAGAAGAGACCTTACAGACAAGAAAGGACCAAACCCAGGGGACCATTTTATCGAGGAGTCAATAGGAGAGGCCATAGAAAGACTGCTGGAGGACATCAGGGGACCATATTTGCACAGCACTGACCAGGAGTCAAGATAGCAATTGTAAATATTTTTGTTTTCTTTTACAGTTACTATTTTGATAACCCCTTCAAAAAGAATTAAATAAACTATATCTGGATCTAAAATTTAAGTTTTATCTTTCTCAATCTAATGAACTGTTCAAGAAATTCTTTCCAATTGCTGTCTCAAATTTCATTTCTTCTGATAAATTCACTACTTTATTCTTAACAGGCAAAGGACCCTTCTTAAGTTTCCTATTCAAGCTGAATGTTATCAATGATCCAACATGTGAATGCCGCTTATATTTTGAATCACCAGAGCATCTTCTTTTAACTTGCCCTCTGACTAATCAAATTGTATGTAGATACTTTGAAACATTACCAAATTCTCTTTGTGTATATACTCTATCCTATGAGAACTTTGTTAAGTTTAGAACTATTTGTACAATAATTTACAAAACACTACTAATCCATCGTGTAAATAATTAATCATATATATGTAAATAATACTGGCACAGCACAATAGTCCTTTGGACTTCGTATACTATTAAATAAATGAAAAATAAATGTTGTAAATATATAAATATACTGACCATTTGTTTCACTTTTTAGAGAAAAACTTGTAACCTTTTTGAAAAATAAAGTTAGTATTATATTAAAACACAATAGAGAACACTTCCGTGATAGGATACTCTCGCTAGAAAACACCTCTCAACAACAACAACAACAAAAAGCCTTTATTTAGGGTCACTGACCCTATACAGGATTCACCAGAGGTATGCATAAGAACAAAGCAGTGAGACAAAGGAAACAACGATATAGACAGAAGAAAAAGAAAAAAACAAGAAAGAGAAAGAGGGAAGCAAAAAAAACAACACAAAAAGAGTAGCAGTAAGAAAGTGACGAGTGAGTGTCACTTGGCCTTCTTCTGAGATATGGACTTGTGGAAACCATAAAACGCCGTAGCAATATACTTATTCTGGGTCATATTGTCAATTATTGATGGAAGTGAAGCACAGGATGTCAATAAAATTATTTTAATTGTCTATTGTCTACACAAAGAACAATTTTCATTACTTAAATTATCATTTATAGTAATTAGCAACTCTCTCTCCGCGAAATACGTGGTATCGCTGGAGACCCGCTGGCAATCTTCCACCAAATTCTGCAGCGATGGCTGAGGCGGTATGTACAATGTCATTGTATATAGTATATTTTTTTATTTCACTTTTCGTTTTTATAATCCTTTTCATTTTTGTTAATTTCTCATAATTAGTGCAGACTGTGCACTTTATACCTGTATTGACAAGATGTCAATAAAAGTATGTTAACTGTCAATTTGTCTCTCTCTCTCTTTGAATGCCAACACCATCCTAGAGCCTCTTTATGAAGGCTTTTATAGGAGGGAGATAGAAGAAGCTGTTGTCTTCCATTCCAACAGGGAGGAAATCCTCGAGTATCTCTCGCCCGAGCAGAGCTCGACTCCGAAGGAATTCCTTGACATGGCAATAGCACATGTCGGGGACAAGGACTCCGACCTAGGCAAGATGCTGTCCGACTTCAGGGCAGAATGTGACATTGAACGAAATGACACCCAGTGGGATTCGTCTGATACAGATAATGTGTGATTATTTTGTTTTTATACATATTTCCCCCCATATAATTAACCCTATATAGTTTTATATGTACATTGTAATAAAGTATGTTTCAATCTCAATCTCTCTCTCTCTCTCTGGTAAGAGAACATCTCTTTATAAAGAACACTTTCACTCTACAACTAGATGTTGTTTTTTAGAGAGAGTTTTTTCTACTGTAGTAGTTATGTATGATGATAAGATTATCTCCATTGTATACTATTATTATTTTCCAACCACCAAAATATGCAAATAAGTCTTCTATATTGGTAAAGAGAGAAAATTCAAAGACAAAGAGGATAAGTTTCTTTTTATGAACATGCGTTCGAGCTTTCGGGCACAATGTCGCCCTTCAACAGGAATAAAACTACACAGAGAATCAAGATACGTCTATATATATACAGGTGATTAGCATAAACAAGAAAACTATTAGTTTTTAGAGAGATAAAATTTAAGTTTTATGTGTGATATACAAATCAGGTAATAGGAGAAATGTGATTATGCTAATATATGGTTTAATCTGCTAGTTAAAGAATCTATAGGTTGTTGTGTGAACAGCTTATGTAAATATTTCATTATAAAGTTCCGGAATCTCAATGTGCCTATTGATGCTATTATATTTCAGAGATAGCAGCGCCTCGACAACCAATCTTTTATATTTATGTTGAATGTTAGAAAAATGCGAACGGGGTTCTATTGTATTAAAAGTATGTCCTGTATTTGAAATGTGTTGGGCTATGAGGGATCTAGGGTCATTATTTCTGATATTTCGGATATGTTCATCAATTCTGTCTTTTATGTGTCTACCAGTTTCTCCTATGTAAAGGCTAGAGCAATTATTACATTTTAATGAGTAGACTGCATTATTGAAGTGTATGGGTTTTAGGGGGAAACTGTTTTTGGTGATAGGGTTTCTAAGTAATGTGCTTAAATTAGGAGTATTGGAGTAGAAGGTGCGGATACCAAAGTTTTTTAGATAATTGGATATGTTGAGGCTCTGAGGGGAAAAAGGAATAGTGCAAATAGATTTATAACTATGATTAACAGCTATTTGTAAAGGGTTATGAAAGTGTCTCAAAATAAAGTTTTTTGGGTAGCCCAATGACAATAAATGTGATAATATGGTATTTGTTTCCTGCTGTTTTGATATTTCTGTGGTACAATGAGTGAATATGCGTTTAATTAATGTTTTGACTGTATTAATTTTATGGCTAAGTGGGCAGTACGAAGAAAAATGTATGTATGATGGAAAAAATGACGGTTTGTAATAAACGCTTGTGGTGTATCTATTATCTATTTTTGTGATAAGTATATCTGACTCGCTGACTCTCTTCTATCTTCTCTCTATAAGGAGATTTGTAGGTTTGAAGTAACGGTCCTATACCCTCATGTGAGGGAGGTACTCTCCAAGATACTCTCTAAAGGAAACAAGACCATTCTGTGCGAATTCCTCAACATGGCAGTTAAACATGTCGGGGACACAAAACTCCATTATAACCAAAGGTTTATCCAAATTCAGGGTGGCTTGTAACCCTTGATTTGATGTCCCTTCAGAGAAGGCTTCGTGTTGATGTAAATATTTGTATAAATTCTATTTGAAATGAAGGCGATAAAAACGTGGTGATTTTCTTTTAATGGTAAACACACAAGCTTTCAGGCAAGAATGCCCTTCTTCAGGTTACAACTTGGAAATATTTTAAAGTTGTAACCTGAAGAAGGGCATTCTTGCCTGAAAGATTGTGTTTTTACCATTGAAAGAAAATCACCACGTTTTTATCGCCTTCATTTCAAATATTATTGCGTGGCTACGTCATGTCTGATCATAAATTCTATTGTTGATAGCTATGAGTATTCTTTGTACCATTGTTGATTTGAAGTCAATAAAGTGGTTCAATATCAAATCTCTCAATAAAATATGTTTACTACCGTCCAGGGATAAGTTTCCTTTTGAATAATTATATTTCTCCTGTAGAAGGATTATCATGCCTAAAAGCTAGATAATGACAATTAAAATAATTTTATTGACATCTTTTTCAATACATGCAAAAGTGCACAGTCTGCACTATTTTAAAAAAGATAATTATATATATACATAACACTATATACAATGAATATGGCGTCTCTACCACCACTGCAGAGTTTGGTGGAGAATCACCAGTGGGTCTTAAGCGACACCACGTATTTCGTGATCAACGAAGAATACGTATATCGCGTACTTCGCCCCAAAAACTAGAGATTTTTTAAAAAATGTATAAAATAAACTTATCCCTTGAAGGCTCTGGTGTTTTCACCTTAATGAAAATAACTACAGTGGTACCTCGACATACGAGCGCCCCAACATACGAGTTTTTCGAGATACGAGCCGACGAGCAAGTGATTTTTGCTTTGAGTTACGAGCGAAATTCGAGATACGAGTTCGGTTCGGTAGTGTTAAAGTTATTAATCTGTGATTTTAAATGGGAATTTTGTATGGGGAAATTTGCTTCGAAATACGAGTAATTCAAGATACGAGCAAGGTTGCGGAACGAATTAAACTCGTATGTCGAGGTACCACTGTACTTCCATCCTTTATATTCAGAATTAAGGAAATTGTGATACACTTTTATAAAAACATCTAAAATCCTTAAACAATAAGTTTATTTATTTATATCCCCAAGGTAATAAGAACAAATCTAAATAATATACACCTATCCCCCGATTTACACGGTACTTTTTTTACACGTTTTCGCTTTTACACGGTTTTCCAAATAAGTTTTTTTTTTTGTTTTTATCGCACTATACTAAATGCTACTGTGATTGAACACATGCGCTGTGTACACATCTCACGAGGAATCCCGAGCTTATGTGCTGACTACATATTTTAACCTGTCAATGCATTTTATTTTTATTTCTGTGTACACCTATCCCCCGATTTACACGTTTTTTTCAGGAACGTATCTACCGTGTAAATCGGGGGATAGGTGTATACACTGTTACCTCAAACACTATTGATTTATTTAGATTTAATCTCATTATACCTTGTGTTTATAATCTATAATCTAAATTGTGCCTTATCAGTAACAGTTACCATTATCATTCAGTACTTTTTTCTGATGATGGTAACAACTCTGTTACCAAAGGTCACACACTTATTTATTTATTTGTATTTGGCCTTATTACCTTGTAATTATGTGCGATGTTTTGGTAACACAGCCATCAACAAACCATCCTGATGGTCAATTCTTGTGGAAACGTGTGTATAATATAAAACACAGAAGCGTACATTTCAGTTTTTATTGGTATAGAGGTTATAGAGAAATAAATGGTTCCGTTATTTAGCCTACCGGATGGTCAGTTTGAAGTCACAGACCGACTTGATGGGGTTGAAGAGCAGGGAAGCGGGACATTGGAGTGTATGGGGGAAGTACTCTTGGCAACTGTAGAACCACCGGGGGTTAGAGGGGTGGGGGTACATGCCGTATTGGGTGGGGCAGTGGAAGTCTTCATAGGGTGGTTCTTCGGTGAGGCTCACGGGTTCCATGGTGGTCGCTTCTTCTGTGGTAATCTCTTCGGTGGTCGCTTTTTCTGTGGTCGCTTCTTCTATGGTAGTCTCTTCGGTGGTCGCTTCTTCTGTAGTGAGGCTTTCTGTGGTCGCTTCTGTGGTTGCCTCTTTTGTGATAGCCTCTTTTGTGGTCGCTTCTTTCGTGGTGGATTCTTCAATGGTGTGGTTTTCTGTAGTGAATTCTTCAGTAGTAAGTTCTTTTATTCTAGGTTCTTCGGTGATCATTTCATCTGTGGTTGTCAGACCTGGTTTATCAGTAGGCCAAAGCTCATTGATCAACCTCTCTGTAACACCACAACATTCTTTTTGATATGAAACATAAAACATAGAGAGAATACCATAACACCCCCCAACGCACACATTTATGTAATATTAAACCTAAAACATCGACAATGTCATACTATTTTAGGTTATCTTCTGATTAATTCAAGTTGAAGACTTTTATGAAAGTTTATTATCCTTTTGACGTTTCAGCGACCCACTATCGCTCTTTTTTTTTTTTTTTAAGATGGAAAGTTTCTTAGTGAGGTATTGTCTTTTGTTTATCTTTATTCTCCAGTACACGTACACATAATTAAATATAAAACAATAACGCGCCATATATTTATATATAGATGGCGACCACACTTTGCTTCAGCGAGCGTGAACTGGGACAAAGCTTCAATACACATACGGGCAGTAGTGTGACGGCCTCACTACAACTCGGCAAACGCGAGCTGGGAGAACACTTCACTACGCATGCGCGGGCGTCATCCGGGACTTTCTTGCTACTCGCGTCGTCAACAACAAGGCTTGCTCCCAACGGCCGTCACTTCTTTTCTCTTTATATATTTCTGGCTTTATATAAATTAATTTATTTTATAAAAATAATTATAATTTTATCAGCGGCCTTTCCACAAGCCTCACCAACACGCACGCAACCATCCCACATATTCATAATTACACTATTAAGCATGGTTTTTTGAATTAAACAAACTTCCTACTGTATTTACTGTAATGAAGAAAATATATATTAAGAGGGGCTTTTCTCATCAGTGGTTTACCTTCCCAACGGTATCTCCGGTTTAATCAACCATGTCGCTTTTTTAGAGCTCTACCTTTGTGATGGACGATTCTATTTATAAATTCCATCACTCAGATTCAACCCTATAGTGTTTGACAAATATTGGCAGAATCGTCCAATACAATAGCAGAGCTCTAAAAAACGATATGGAGGATTAAACAACTGGGAGAGTTAACTACTGATGAGCCAAGCCCTCCCAAAATTATTCATCGCAGTAAGGAGAATGAAAAGTTGGTTTTATTCTAAAAATAAAAATCGATGCTTGATGGTTTCATTGTTGTAACGTCCTCGTATTTGTTGGTTGACGTTAATCAGCAAGAAGTACTTGGAAGTTAAAAAAGAAAAGTATTTCTTTTAGGCTAACATCAGACATCTACTTATATATTTGCCTTATTCTGTCTGTTTGTTTGTCTGAAGCTTTGTCTGAAGCTCACGGATAGAATGCGCGCTCATTGGCTGTAGATACGATGTACTAGAGCGCCATCTGTTATCAAATTATAAAACTATTTTAGAGGCGTAATATTCTTTTTATTTTTTTTTATTTATTTATTGTTTTTTATTATTTTTTTATTTATTTATTTATTTTTATTTATTTTTTATTTTTTTAAATTTTTTTTTAAATTTTATTTTTTATTTTATTTTTTATTTTTTTTTTATTATTTTTTTTTATTATTATTTTTTTATTTTTTTAAATTTTTTTTTAAATTTTTTTTTATTTTTTTTATTTTTTTATTTTTTTTATTTTTTTTTATTTTATTTTATTTATTTTTTTTATTTTTTTATTTTTTTTGATGTAAGTTTGCCTCTCTCATAAACCTGTCTATACAGACCACCCTGACTATAGCGACCACTCTAGACAACCCTGTTATCAGCTGCCTGTCTATACAGACCACCCTGTCTATAGCGGTCACCTTAGGCAACCCTGTTATCAGCAGTGTGATACATCCACCTGTCTATACAGACCACCCTGTCTATAGCGACCACTCTAGACAACCCTGTTATCAGCTGTGTGATACATCCACCTGTCTATACAGACCACCCTGTTAATAGCGACCACCCAAGTCAACGTTTTCAAAATATATTCGCACTCGGGTAAACCCCGGGCGTTGCCCGGGCCATTCGTCTAGTAATATATATCAGACATAAGTTTACATGTGATATATATATTACAATAAGTTAAAAGGCAACTCCACAGAGTACCATCAGTGATAATAATGTGCTCACTGATAATTTACTATATAGGCATGCCAGCTGCCGTTACAATTGTGTGTATTTCTCACGGACCGATCTAATCTGCTCTATGGACAAGACATCACCCCCACCACGTGTATTCTTATATACCATCATCTCAAATAGATAATCAGGAAGCATGATCATTTTGAATAAAAACACACACACATACAGATTTATTAAGACCACCGTCTTATACAGATTCACCGCATGAAGGGGAAGCATAGGAATAAAAGCAACCATTCTTATGCTATTTTATTAAGTTGCTATTGTTACAAATAAAGGAGAATTAGAGGAACTGGCTTTTTGTATGATAAACCTTTTTGGTCATTTTTAATTTGGTTCACTTTCAGTATGCTATGAATTATTGGATTACTGATTCCTTATCGATCGAATTATATCTTCAACCCATAGGTTGGTGGTTGGAGATATTCATGTTCTCTTGGAGTGTCATTTCTAGTCTTTTGAAGATATCATAAGATCTTCCTTAACCAAATTGTCCATGAATTCCATACTTGGCCTTCATGCACCCAGTCTTCCATTCCATACATCCTTCCAGTAATACCTTTACACTCACTTAGAATTTCAGACAACATGTCCAAACATACTCCTCTCAGCCATCTCCACTACACCACCATATCTCGACAATATCATATTTAGGACTTCTTGATTACTGTCACTCCATGGTGTTCTCATCCTTCGACTCCAGCACTATGTCTCCTTAGCCTGTAGCGTCACCATTTCAAATTCGAAGACTTCAGGGGTCTCGGAGTTATATATACAGCAGTATGGTCGATTAAACTGGCAAAACCGCTGGGAGGGTTCACTACTGATGATCCATGCCATCCCATTAATTTTTCCATTGAAGTAAGGGCAGTAGAAATTGTTTTATTTTTAAAAGAATCATATGCGTCTATAATAGTTTCAAATTTTCATAACAGATGGCGCGCTGATGCATCATGATATATACACACATACTCTAAATAAAGCGTTTGATAAATCTTTTTTTAGTTTTTTAATAATGATTTCCCCAAAATGATTATATAAAAAAGATAATACTTACCGAGTTCTTTCTGTTCTTGAATCTCTTTCCGTTCTGAAGCACACAGGTCAGGTGATGTTAGCACATTCTGATTTCTTTAGAACTTTAAAATGTTAGAACGACTCACAATAATCCTTTATTCTGTAAACTAAAATACGACAACACTAGAACATTCTATCACCTGTATAAACAAATAGCTTATTTAGATTTATAAAATAAACTCATGATTAAAACTTAAGGAATTTGTACCTTTTAGAGTCTATATCGGTTTTGTCCAAGAGTGTACTTAATAAAATATAACTCTAAATTTATTAATCTATATGATGTTAAAATGTGATTGAAGATGTAATCAGAGTGAGAAAATTGGGAATAGATATTATTTTGGCTGAGAAAAAGTTACCATAGAATTGAGATTGGTTGGATACAAGTTGGATGTAGCTTTGCGAATGATCCGTGGCAAATTTTCCTAAATTGTACGTGTGAGGAAAATGTGTACGTTTAGGGGTTAAAGGGACGAAGAGGTATGGATACACGTTTATTGATGAGGAAAGAGGGACTTAAAATATGGAAGAGGAAAGAGGTAGGAACTTAGAAATATGGTTGGGGAAAGAGGTAGGGACTTACGTTTATGGAAGAGGAAAGAGGTAGGGGCTTACTTTTATGGAAGAGGAAAGAGAAACCTACGTTTATGGGTGAGGAAAGAGGGACTTATACGTTTATAGAAGAGGAAAGAGGAACTTACGTTTATGGAAGTGGAAAGAGGGACTTACGTTTATGGAAGTGGAAAGAGGGACTTACGTTTATGGAAGAGGAAAGAGGAACTTACGTTTATGGAAGTGGAAAGAGGGACTTACGTTTATGGAAGAGGAAAGAGGGACTTACGTTTATGGAAGAGGAAATATGTAGGGACTTACGTTTATGGAAGAGGAAATATGTAGGGACTTACGTTTATAAAAGAGGAAATATGTAGGGACTTACGCTCATGGAAGAGGAAAGAGGTAGGGACTTAGGTCTATGGGAGAGGAAAGAGACAGGGACTTACGTTTATAGATGAGGAAAGAGGTAGAGAATTACGTTTATAGATGAGGAAAGAGCTAGGGATTTACGTTTATGGGAGTGAAAAGAGGTAGGGACTTACGTTTATGGATGAGGAAAGAAATAGGTACTTATGTTCATGGATGATGAAAGAGGGACTTACATTTATGGATTAGGAAAGAGGTAGGTTTATGGACGAGGGAAAAAAGAGGCAGAGACTTACATATATGGATGAGAAAATAGATAGGAACTTACGTTCATGGATGAAGAAAGAAGGAGTTACGTTTATAGATAGGGAAAGAGGTAGGGACTTACGTTTAGGAGTAAGTAGGTTGCCGCACTGTACGAAGTTCTCATTGAAGCAGATCCCGTACTTTTTGTAGTACAGAAGTCCCTTCTCACACTCCATCACCACCAGGTGACCATGAACACAGCGATAGTATTTCTCACAGTCTCTCTCATGAGGGAAGTTGGCCTTCTCCACTGGACAGCTCTGCGCTGCGGCATACAGGCCCGTGCCTGGGGCACACGTGGAAGCTGTCAGTTACTGCTCAGGGCGCTTTACATCGTGGTGTATTTGCTGATGCTAGATTAAGTCCTTTTACCAAGCACGAATTGTGTTAACGTAAAATGACTATAATAGTGGAGTAAAGATGGATATGAAAATTCGAAACTATTTTTGACGCATAAAATTCTTTTTGAAATTAAACAATTTCTACTGCCCTTACTTCAATGGGATAATTAATGGAAGGGCCTGGCTTATCAGTGGTGAACCCTCCCAGCGGTTTCGCTAGTTTAATGGTTCACCACTGATAAGCCAGGCCCTCCCATTATTTTTTCCATTGCAGTTAGGGCAGTAGAAATTGTTTAATTTTAAAAAAATCTTATGCGTCTGAGATAGTTTCGAATTTTCATAACAGATGGCGCGCTAGTACATCATAAAGATGGATATATATGGAGTTGAAATGGCTATAGTTATAAAATCAAGATTAAAAGAAGCGGAAGATTCTCAAGATGGTTATACTAATATATTCTAAAAGGGCTAGAAGAATTTCCTCAAAATTGGTAGAAAAATAGATTCAAGACGGCTAGAAAAATGGATTAAAATTAGATAGAAGATTGAAATTAAGAAGCTAGAATAATTGATTATAATTAGCTAGAAGAATGGAATCAAGATGTGGCTAGAAGAATTGATTAAAATTGACTAGAAGAATGAATTCAAGATGCAGATAGAAGAATTGGTTAAAATAGGCTAAAAAAAATTGATTCAAAATGGCTATAAGAATAGATTCAAGTTATACTTAGAATGATCCATTTTGGATCCATTCTTTTAGTCGCATCTTGAATCTATTATAAATTATTTCACAAATATCTTCAAACAATTCTTTGATCCATTTTGGATCCATTCTTTTAGTCGCATCTTGAATCTATTATAAATTATTTCACAAATATCTTCAAACAATTCTTTGATCCATTTTGGATCCATTCTTTTAGTCGCATCTTGAATCTATTATAAATTATTTCACAAATATCTTCAAACAATTCTTTGATCCATTTTGGATCCATTCTTTTAGTCGCATCTTGAATCTATTAAAGAATTGTTTGAAGATATTTGTGGAAGAATTTATTCAAGATGACTTGAAGATAGGATCTAAAGTGGACCATGGGTATACTATTAACAGATATAATCGTTGAGGCGTGGATTTATGAAATCTAGTAGGACAAGGTAGATAGTAAAATAAATTTGGCACAACAATCCTGAGGCAGTAAAACTCAGAAATATCTGCTTTTCACTAGACTACCTTAAGTATTTTTACCAAGCACAAGTTGTATTAACTTAAAATAACTATAAAAGTGGAATAAAGATGGCTATATAGATATATGGAGTTGAAATGGCTATAGTTATAAATTCAAGATTAAAAGAAATGGGGGATTTTCAAGATGGTTATACTTATAAATTCCAAAAGGGCTAGAAGAATTTACTCAATATTGGTAGAAAATAGATTAGAAAAATATAACAACTTCAAAAATTTACAATACTAAAAAAAAGGACTTGAAGCCAAATCTATTTAACTAAATCTTCCCTTATTCACCTCAACTTATATTTTTCAGTAAAGTGATCCTTCGAGAGAAATAAACTTTTCTATATTTAAACCAATCTATAACTTTATAAATAAAATAATAGCTCTAGAATCAAGAAATAGTGTGCAAGCATGAAATATTACTCAATACTACATTATTACTTCATATGAAAATTTCTAAAGACTTTAAATTCACCCCAGAAATTTTCTCGCGCTCACCTGGCAAAACGAAGCACACGACGATCAAGACTAGCATGTCTGACTGCATCTATCAACTGCTGACTTAACTTGTCACTTTTCTAAGTCCTCAGGATTTGCATAGTCCCTCCCTGTATCTCACTGATAAGAACTTGTCATGGAGACTTGACAACATGATTATATGTAAGTTTCCACTTTCCATTCTCGAAAATATACGTTCCAATTTTTATTTCGACCATGGCCATGGTTATCGTTGGAAAAGTGCCTTTCCTTTGGTTCCAAAAAGACGAGATATCAAAATATTGTCCAGTTGGCCTCGAAATGATTCTCCTTCGACATGGACTCCAGGATGTCATCCCATGTGATAATCACATGTGCCCTTCACCTTCCCTTCTTGTAATTGGAGACACCCAAGATATGGCAGACATCAGTTTTGAGGCTTACATATTAACTCATGGATAAAATTTAATAAATGTGTACCATTTAGCATGTATATCGGGAGTCAGACAGTAACTCTAAAAGATATTTAATACATTGTGATCTTTATTGAAGACACACGAGATAACCAAGTGTAAAAAAAAATTGCCTCTTTCTCCTTAAACAAAATACGATATTAAAGAAGTTCTACCTCCTCAAGGTTTGTCTATGAGTATGATAAATTTGTACCATGTACCATGTATATCGGGAGTCAGACAGTAACTCTAAAAGAAATTTGATACATTGTGATATTTATTGGAGACGCACGAGATAAGAAAGTGTGAACAAAATTGCCTCTATCTCCTTAAAAAAAAAAAAAAACAGACGATATAAAAGACTTTCCACTTCCTCAAGATTTGTCTATGAGTATATTTTTTAATTAAAGGCGTTATTTTTTTTATGTCCAGCTCAATTAATAACTAACAAGATTTTGTCCATCTATTTATCCTCAACTAAAAAGTTTGTAGTTCCTTCCTCTCAGAGCTTCTTTTCTATGACTATTATTTTGATGATATCGTAAGGTCTTCTCCGAATATTATCCATTAATTACATTACCAGCCTTCCTCTTCTTGTACTTTCTTACAAACATCTCCCAGTATTACCGTCAACCACTTCGAAATGTCAAACAAGATGTTCAAACATGACAGTCCATTATATTTGGCCAACCTATTTTCATGATAATCAAGAAAAGCCAACTACGTATGCGTTTTGGGCTATTGGCCTCTTAATGTGGTGCAGGCTGTGCCTCAACGAGTTGCAGTTTTCAGTTCAATATAACTTCATTAGGTGCGCGCCTCTCAGCAGGTGCTGCCTAGTTCATATATATACAATCAATATGTATATATATGTTATATAAAATATGTTTTTCTCTCTCTCAAATATATTTCATAGATTCAAATACTCTGTTAAATCGACCGCCAGAGGTCACGCTTCCCCTATAAAAACTCATTGTTATATAAAAAGATAAGAAGGCTCTATCCTTGGACCCTACCTATTCAACATCTACATCAACGATTTCCCTCCACATCCAAAATGTCAAACAAAACTTTTCGCAGATGACGCAGCAATTTTAGCAAACTCCAAATCAATAGAAATAATAACTACACACCTCCAAAATTACATAAACAGTATAACCAAATGGTGCAAAGATTGGAAATTAGACATCAACCCAAAAAAGTCTCAGGCAATAATTTTTCCTCCACTAGACAATAAAAAATTCAAGCCACAATCCATCCTAAAGGTAAACCAGAGCCCTATCAACTGGACTGACAGCGTTAAATATCTTGGCAGTTACATTAGACTCCAAGTTGAAATTCAACATGCATATCAAAAATATCATAAAGAAAGCAAAAATCGCAAAAATAACATTATCAAGCCTGTTTAACTATAGAAGCAAATTGACTACAAAACAAAAGTTTACTCTATATAGAAGTTGTATCCTCCCGATAGTAATATACGCACTCCCAGTTTGGGGCAAATATATTACAACCACAGACAAAAATAGGATAAACGCATTTATGAGAATCTGCCTTCGGACAAGCATAGGAGCTCCATTCAACCTATCAAACAAGATACTGAAGGAGGACTTGAACCAACCCGATCTAGAAGATATGTACCAAACTTCCGTTAAGAAATTATACCTTCAAATGCAAAATTCAAATAATCCAACCATACAAGATATTCTACAAAATAAAGGAAATATCAATCCCCGATTCCGACGACCCGGCCTTGACGCTTAGTTAAGAGCTCATCGCCCAACAGCTGCCCTCCTGCAAGGTCCGGGGGGACCACCTCTACTCCACCAACTCGCCATATGTAAATAGCCAGGACAAGGTGACTCGCGAGCTGTGCTCGAATGTAACACCTGTAAATTGAGACGAAATAAAATAAAATATATATATAAAAAAGATAAGATTTCTGTTGATTTTTGATTATTCCGGCTCAAATCTTTTTTTTTTATTATTATCCCTAGTACACGTGGTACAGGCCATGATAATCATGGTGGGTAGTTAGCGACTGCTTTTTTACTGTAAGCGCACCACATGTCTACACATGTGAAAAGCAGTTCGACTTTGCACTTACAAATGCCAGAGCCCCGTTTGGTTACTTGCACTCGCTGGTGGGGTTGGACTTTTGCAAGAATCGGGGGCCATTGGAGCATTTTTTTTTTAACAGAAAAAAGTGTCCAATGCGGGAAACAAACCCGGGTCCTAGTGGTCGAAAACCAAACGGTTTAACCAGCCTTCCACCGACCCCCAAATCTTTTGTACATTATGTAAATAAGTTTTCTTTTTTTTAATTATTATTCTTACGCCTTAAGCCAGGCAGTACTTTTATCAAATTATGTTTTAATATATTCCATAAGCTCAATTAAAGCTATTTTTGATCTTTTCTATATTTATTATACTTTCAATATTTTAACCACGTCTGAATTACTATAGTATAATCCTCAAAATAATCAAAAATCAACAGAAATATCTTTTTTATAACATATATATATTAAAATCAAGGTAGGCATCTCCTGACCAAGAGCACATGTGCTTTTCAGAAGGCAGAGCGCCATCTGGTGGAACAGAAATCAACTAAACATTGATTTAGCCTGTTCCCTGATCAATGTTTAGTTGATTTCTGTTTCATCAGATGGCGCTCTGCCTTCTGAAAAGCACATGTGCTCCTGGTCAGGATATGCCTACTTTTTTTTTAATATCAACACCTGATCTTTTTATTTTTTTTTCTATTGTTTTTTCATATATATATATATTAACTAATATTTACAATCTATATCTTCTAAATCCTGTCTGTACCATCTGCCGCATGTTTCTATCAGTAGGGTTAGAGAATTATGTGGCTATATTAATGTTTCGAAATTATTTGTTTATCTTTTTTTTTTTCATTTACATTGTGTTGCTTGAATTTATATAGAACTTGTCTTGATCTGAGATATGGTTTATTTTTGTTTTTTCATTATAGTCGCAAGCTTTTTGGAATGTTTGGTTGTATAGTTTACGTTCTTAGAATTCCAATGCTAATTTTCTAATATAGTCATTTTTCTAGTTTCAATTTGGAGGTCATTTTTGATCATTACATTTATTATGTATATAAGGAGGCTTTTATTATTCTTCTAAATGTCTCATTTTCGAAGATTTACAAATTTTTGTATTATTTTATTATCTGAAATAAAAATTGGGCATATCCATATCTAAGAATTATGGAAGTATAGAATGTACCTCAAAGATCAAAATTTTGTTTGAAGAGGCTTCTTAAGAAATCAAGAAATGGGAATTTAAGGCCAAATTGGCGTAAATACGCTGTTCATGTGAAAAAAAAAATATATTTATCGATGTCTAATTAGGTTCTAGAATTGTCTTAAATGTGAGAGATCAGGAGAGACTGGTAGCAATGGAGGCACTGAGGTTTCATGCAGGACATGTTGGTTAATGCGTGCTGTGTGAGGTAGGACGTTATCCTACTGGAAAATGGCATTTGGTACCCAGGTTTGGTTAGGCCGCAGCACCTGATCCATGTATCATTGGGCCATTATTGTACTCTCGATACGAATCAAAGGTTCTATACTAACATAGGCGATGGCTTCCCAAACCATAATGCCGCGTTGTCGTGAGGTGCGGCGTTCCATAGATGCGAACGGATTGGATCTGTTACCAAGACGATGCAAAACGCTTACTCGGTGACTATCATTGATAAAATAGAAGAGAGATTCATTTGAGAATACTACTCCATATCATTCGGCTGTCCAAGTGGTTTTAATGCCTACAAAATTGCAAACGGAGGTGTGTATGTGCCATTTGGTCAACTGCAGTCTTCATAATGAACGCCATGAGTGTAGGCAGTTGTCGACCAATCTGGGTATAACAGTTCTGGTCGATATGGGAGAATAAAGAGTGTACTCACATCCTGAAAAAAAGACGACAGAATTGAACTGTATGGCCTCCAGATGGCCTGCTAATGCATACCAAATTATTTTATGAATACCCGATCTAGTCTTGTTTACAATGCAACGATGGACCAAACTATAAACCAACCATACATGAAGGTGAAAAGTATCCTAGTTGTGGTACTGGGTGGCTTTTCTTAATTAATCAAGAAAGGGTATTTTGTCAATTCTGGAATGATTAAAAATCAACATTTATTTAATATTTATTCAGACTGATGGCGCAAGCCACGCCATGATAAAGGAAATTGTTGTCAGAGAGAATTCATCTTCTCAAAGGAAAATTTCCACAATAACCAACTTACCACTTTCTACTCTACAGATAACCATATTAAAACGAAAATCACGAAATTTCTCTTTAATGGCTTATAAAATGCTAAAAATGAAGAGAAAAAGTTTTCTTTATTAAAATATATGCGATACAAGCTTTCGGGCACCAAGCCCTTCTACAGGTACCTGTAGAAGGGCTTGGTGCCCGAAAGCTTGTATCGTATATATTTTAATAAAGAAAACTTTTTCTCTTCATTTTTAGCATTTTATAGATAACCATATTATAAGGGAAAAACTCGGCCTAAAATTCTCAAAAAAATAGGCTAAAGTTAAAGCACTATATGGTGAAACGCAACACCCGTAGAGGGCCATTTATGAAAAAGTACCTAGCAAGTGAAAAATGAAAGGATTTTGTTACACTAGATAAGGCAGATATATACACTCATCGATAGCAATGATAGATACAGGGGCATCATCTCCAACTGCGGGGGCGTCTCTCTATAATGATGGAACTGGTGGTCAATAACAGAGTCGCCTCAAGTAGTGACTTTTATATATCTAGCAACATCTCTCTACATTGATGGGTTGATGAATAACAGTATTATGATCTCTAGATGTTTCTTTCAACAGCGACAGAACTGATGGTGAATGGCAACATCGCTACAGCGATGGCCTCGCTCTGTAGTGAAAGAACTATTGTTCACAATGGAAACAACATCTTTAGTGGCATAACTCTACACAGAAGAATTGATCGTCAATATAAAATTGTATATATCAGGCACATCGGTATGAAATCCACTGTAGTCTACAATAAGGACCTACGTCCATATTGGGGTGCGTAAGTCTATAATAGAGGGCTAGGGTTTACAAAAAAAAAAAAAAGATTTGTAATTACTCTAACTAAAATATCTATAACAGAGGTGGTCTTTAAAGGGTGACATATTTATACAAGAGGCGATGCAGGTCTAAATAGAAAATATTTTATAGTTAAATACCGCAGAGGTCACAGTATTAATATAAAAATAGGAGGCGTATCAGTATCTACAGCAGAGTCTCTCAATTCCTATTATAGATATTTTTCTACAACAAGAACATTGGATTATATCCTCCTTACAGGTTTAGAATCAACGAAGATATACTTTTTGTTTGAATGAAAGGACTATAAATATAGGTATTAAAAATAGGAAGGGTTCTCTCTCACACAAAATTATTAAAATCTTCAAATATACATTTGGAATATTAAAAAAAAAAATGAATAAAAAAGGTTTTTAATTGAAGTTTTAAAATAGCCATTTGTGTGAAATGTTTAAATGATATTTCATATATATTATTTCTGAGGCACTTTTTATATTCGTGCAAAAGTTATTTAGATTTTTACTAAGTGTACTCTTGAAAATCACAGAATTTATAGAATTTTAAAGATACAATTGCATAAAATTATTTATATTTTTTTAAGCAATTTTTCATTTTTAAAGCAATTAAATTTCAATTTTAAATTTTATGGGAGTAATAGCCTAATTTTAATCACGAAAAAAAAAAAAAAAAAAAGTAATAATTCCACAAATTTTTCTCGAAGCTGTCTATTTAATTAAATTTAGATATTTTATCATCATCTTGTCTGCTAAATGTTTGTTGGGTCGGTAAATCGATACATTTAACTGCAAGAAGGTTTTGATAAAGGTAAATATTATTTATTCTTTCAAACATATCATACTTGCAACTTCAAGTTTTTTAGAATATACCCGCAAAGCATTTTATTCAAAGTTATTTAATTTCTCTCGAAGCATCTTAAGCCTTCTATAATTTTCAAGGGAGTGGCCAACCCAATTCTATTTTTGTAATATAAACAACATGAATTGTAATAACAGCGTGTTATTAATCTAGAGAAAATAAGAGTTTCTACCAATTAGAGAGTTTATATAGGTATTTATTTATTTTTATATCATTCCCAATGATGTTTTAGCCAAATTATGTCAGCGTCCATATATGCAGAGAGAGGGGCAAACTAACCATTTAAATTTTCTTTTGTAATAAAATACTCTATTCATTTAAAGATATTGATAAAATTCTTTATAACCTAAGTCATTATTAGCCAGAATTCTTCCAACTATTTAACGAAAATAAACTTAAAAAAAATAATTTTGACTAAAATTCTATGAAGCGAATAAGGACATTTAATTATTTCTATAAAGAAAAGTTCATGTTTTTAAAGCTATTTTCTAATAATAGTCCATATTATTAATTAGGTCAAAAGAATATAATGATTAGTCACATAAATTGATAGTCTGTTTTTTTAATATAATCAAAATTACTATAGTTTCTCCCATCAAAATATAGATTACAAATAAACATACCTTTTTGGATAGATGAATAGACCATAAAAATAGTTTTGCTTTGGATCCATTAAAAAAAAAAGTGACTATAATGTGTAAAAGAATATGATTAAGCATATATTTTGTTAATATTTCAACAAGTGTGTTTATAATACTTGATCAAGTACTCTGCTAAAGGTTTATTCACCAATTTATTAGAAGTTTCAATCTTTTGAGATAAAGAACACATCTACTGGTGTTTCTTTTAAGTATAAACATTACAAAATGATTAAACCTGCTCATTCTTGTAATTGGGTGTTTTTATGATAAAGCACAATTTGGATTATAGATTATAAACATAAGGTAATAAGACCAAATCTAAATAAATAGTGTGTGAAGTTTCGGTAACAGCGTTGTTACCATCTTCAGACATAAGTACTGAAGTACAAAAAAAAACAACTAAAGAATTCAGTACTTTTGTTTGAAGATGGTAACAACGCTGTTACCAAAACGTCACATACTATTTATTTGGATTTGTTCTTATTACCTTCTGGGTGTTCTTATGTTTGATGATATATTGAGACATGTAACTCTATTTCTCAGTATATTAACAATTACAAAATGTTTGTAAAAAGCTCTTAAACATGACTAGACACCCCCCCATCAGACTAGCTTTGAATATTGTTTTTTATAAAGTTACTTCAAATATTCACTGATATTTTGATGATATCATCATTATTGTGTTTAGATAGGTGTCTTCTTCTTCTTTCTTATCTCCACTCAAATCACACTAAGGTATCAAGCTTGTAAAGCTTGTTGATGGTGTCTGCCGGGGAAGAGTAGAGCTCATCAATGGATGAGTCAATACAGTCAATAATGTGTTTTGGGGTTACAGGCTGACATTTAGTACATAGTGGGAAAACCTTGCAACCATTTTGGAAAGTTATTGTCTGTAGATGACCAGACTTAAGTCTGGAAATCAAAGTTGTTCTCTTGGGAGGACAGAACTGGTGCTTATCCTTCCTGCTTTGTATCAGTCATGTTCAGCATTAGATTTCCATTCCTGCAGGCATTGGGTTTTGATGGTACGTAGGAGGTCTCTAGTTGGGTGGTAGTTTCTCTGGCTTCAGGTAGGCCAAGACAATTAAAATAATTTTATTGACATCTTGTCAATACATTCAAAGTGCACAGTCTGCACTATTTAAAAAAAGATAATATACATTATATACACTATGTACAATGAATATGGCGCCTCTACCAGCGCTGCAGAGTTTGGTGGAGAATCACCAGTGGGTCTCCAGCGGGTAGGCCAAGAGCTCCAGCCTTTGCCAGAGAGTCTGCCGCTTCATTAACAGGAATTCCAACGTGAGCTGGATTGTATTGATGATATATGAAAATTTCTAAATATAATATTTCTGTTTTCTGGCATTCAACATTCTGTAGTTTCAAAAGGTGGCAAGTTTCTATTACCTTAGCGAAACTCACAAATAACGCTGTAGTTTGCAGTGTTTTAAGAAACAATTGATTTGATCATTTTTTAAAGAATAATGATCTAAGTGAGCCATCTCAATTCCAAAATTATGAACCATTCTTAGCACTTGTGATTCTTTTTAAAATGTACTACTGCCCTCACTCGTTTTTTTTAAAAATAATTTTGAATAATTGTATAGAAAATATTTGACGAGATACTCATTTCAGTGGACTATTGTTGATTGTATTATTTCCCTCTAGGCCTATTCACAGTAAACAAAAGTACAGTAGAACCTCCCTGTAAAGTACAATACCTAATTGCAGAGCCAAAGTGTCCTTTTAGGGAGAAGTGTCCTCTTACCGGAGAGTTGTTAAATAGTAAACATGATAATTTTACAAATGAAAACTGTCCTTTGTAGAGAGGTGTCCTCTAGCGTGAGTGTCCTCTCATGGAGGTTATACTGTAGTTCCATATCTAAATCAAACTAACCTAAACTAAATCTAACTTATCTCTTTAAAAATCCTGAGTTCAACTGACCCTGTTGATGGACCTCAGCAATGGCCCCACTCCAGGAATACGAAGGAGCTGTGTCTGTACTCATGTTAGAGTTGACAGTAAAGGCTTCCATGTTAGGAACTGCCTCAAATTACAGGCAAAGTTTCACCAAAGTGTACCTGGATCATTGTGCCCCATGATCAATGAAAGCTGCACCCCTATACCCCATTCCAAGAGATCATGAACTCATGGAATTCGTGTAATCTTTACACAAGGGGATAAGAAACAAAAACCAAATCTAATCTAAACAAAACTAACTTATTTACATCTCCTGAACCTTCCTGATTTAGTAAAAAGAGGTTTGAAGCCTGCTATCGTCTCTTATTTGCACAAAAGCTTCAACTAGAGAAACAAAGAGAGAATGATGCAGATCAACGATGTCTAAACCTATAATTGTACATAAAAATATGTATTTTTAAAAAATGAAAGGCTTAAAAGATAATAAGACACCAAATCCAAATAAATAATGTGTGATGTTTCAGTAACAGCATTGTTACAATTATCAGACAAAACAAAATGCTACACACCATTTTTAAATTTGTATTTGGCCTTTTGCCTTTTTTTCTTTCTAATCTATAATCCATCTTGTACCTTATCACACAAAAGAAAAGGCTGTGGATTAAATTATAAAACTTTGGAATAAGGCAAATCCTACTATTTCCAGAAGATGAAGCCAGTAAAAGTAGTCGCTAACTACCCACCATGATTATCATGGCCTGTACCACGTGTACTAGGGATAAGCAAAAAAAAAAAGAAGATAAAGCATTTTTTTTTGTTTTGTTCAGAAAAAGTGCTATTGTGGATTTGATCATGGCTATGGTTTGTTGAAAATGTACAGTGTTATAATACCATGGCACTGCTACTGACTCTCAAGTATAAAGTAACATTGATTTTGCCCATGTTAATATTGGACAGAGAACATCATCAAACAATATTCCTTAGTAACCACAGGGTAATAATATTAAACCCAAATTGTGGGCCTTATCATCTCTTAATAACATTTCAACTTTGTCCAGAAAGGGGATGATTGGCAAGGTGATTTAAATAATGACATTTCTTTACCCAGGAATCAAAACTTCTATTGAAACAATGTCCCTACTTCAATATCCCTTTAACATTATCAATACATAAACAAGCACAAGAACACCCAATTAACAGAAAGAGCAGGTTTGATCTATGAAGTTAAGTGTGAGAAGTGTGATCAAAGCTATGTGGGACAGACATCCAGAACATTAAAAGAAAGGATGGAAAACCATAAATATGCTCTGAAGTGGGATAGAATTGAAAATTTTGCTCTTGTAGAACACAGAAGGGACACAGGACACAATAATTTCAATTTAGAAAATTCAAGAACACTGGATTAAGAAAAAAATTACTACAAGAGACAATTCAGCCTTTTTCATCCAAAAGATATGTGCTTCAATTAATAGAATGGAAGAAAGAGGAAATATAAATGATATTTACAGATATGCCTTTAATTATATTTAAAAATATATATATATTTGACCCTTTTTTTTATTATCCCTAGTACACGTGGTACAAGCCATGATAATCATGGTGGGTAGAAGTTGATGACTGCTTTTACTGTAAGTGTACCACATGTCTACACATGTGAAAAGCAGTTCAACTATATATATAGTTGTCCCTTTATTTCTTCAGAAATTAAAGAGAGAGAAAAAAAATTGACTTGAAAAAAGTGTAAATGTACAGAGTATTTAGTGATATTTGATACCTGCAGTATATATTTCTGAGTGTTCTATTTTTTCCCTGGAAAAAAACTGGATACTTACCTTTACACCAAACAGGAACTGTCAAGTCTCTGTTAAATATAGATGAGCAGGAAATGTAATGGAAGCTTTGATGGCCTGATATACCAAAGGATTAAAATAGTTATAAACTTGACAACAAAGATAATGGTGATTTTGCCTATCTCCCCATTTGAAACTCTATAGAGAGGGTGTCAAGAGCTTTCTAATGATCACTGTTTAGTTCTACTCTCCCATTGGTATGTCTTCTTCTTTATCTCCACACTGGGTGAAATGTCATTAAGACTGGGAGCACTACTCAGTGGCAGGCCGACTTAGCTTTAAAAGAAATGGCCCCAATAGAGTAAGACCTCCTTGTAAAAGGACACTTAAATCCAGATCCTCCAAAGTGTCTTTTAGATAATTAGATAAGTTAAACTATTTTAAACGTATATGATTATTTTTTAAAACTAATTTTCTACTGCTCTCTTACTATAATGATGTATTAAGAGGAGAGCCTGGTTCATCATTCACCTATCTAAATAAATTTATCACTCCACAATTTTATTTTATTTATTTATTGTTACAAAAGCATGAAGTCCAAAGGACTATTGTGCCGTGCTAGTATTATTTACATATATATGATTAATTATTTACACGATGGATTAGTAGTGTTTTGTAAATTATTGTACAAATAGTTCTAAACTTAGCAAAGTTCTCATGAGAGATTGAGTATATACACAGTATATAAAAGTTGGTAATTTTTCAAAGTATCTACATACAATTTGATTAGTCAGAGGGCAAGTTAAAAGAAGATGCTCTGGTGATTCAACATCTAAGCAGCATTCACATGTTGGATCATTGATAACATTCAGTTTGAATAGGAAACTTAAGAAGGGTCGTCCTTTGCCTGTTAAGAATAAAGTACTCCAAAGAACCCCAATACAGTAAAACCTCCTTGTAAAAGGACACTTAAATGCAGATCCTCCAAAGTGTCTTTTAGAGAGGAGTGTCCTCTCATGGAGGAGTATCTACTGTATAAGAAATTTGGTTGAAATCACTCTAGAGCAGGGGTTGGCAAACTTTTGAGTCGGAAGAGTCAAAAATTGCAATTTACAAAATTTCAAAGTTTTTAATGAGTCGCACATTTTTTTTCTTTAAAAAATTAATAGTACTTGCATAAATAATATTTCAGTATGGAACTACTGTATATAAAGAAGCGTAGCTTCACATTCAAAAAGCCGCATGTGGTTCATGAGCCACAGTTTGCAGACCCCTGGTGTAGAGCCATTTTTAAGAACCTGAGAACAGTCTTCCATCGTCTAGGATGCTGAAATGAGAGAACTAGAATTAACCTTCTTTGCTTATCCCTAGTACACGTGGTACAGGCCATGGTAGACGACTGCTTTTTACTGTAAGTACACCACATGTCTACACATGTGAAAAGCAGTTCGACTTTGCACTTACAAATGTGCCAGAGCCCCGTTTTAGTTACTTGCACTCACTGGTGGGGTTGGACTTTTGCAAAAATCGGGTTCCATCGGAGCATTTTTTTTTTTTTAATCAGAAAAAAGTGCCCAATGCGGGAATCGAACCCGGGTCGTAGTGGCCGAAAACCAACGGTTTATACCAGCCTTCCACTGCGACCCCAGAATTAACCGGGATTCCTGGAGTGTGCATCCCTAACTAACTAGACTGCTGAATTGCTGACAAGAAGAAAATGCTAGTCAAGGAAGTTGCCGAAAACCAGTTGACCAGGTTGGTAACAAGTTTGGAAGAAGAGAGCCAGGGATGTTGGAGTGCCATAGGAAATCTGAACAGTTGAAAATCAACATGTCAATCGAAACACGAGTGTCCCTTTGTGAAATCATAGGTAATGGACAGATTAGAGACCTGCTATGGAACCCGGGGTTTTCAGCTGGGTATCCCAAATTTTCAAAAGCACTGGTGGGGTGAAGAGAAACTTCACAGACCCAAATCCTGCCTGATTTTTGTGTTGTTTTTATTTTTTTTTTTGGCAGAAAAACTCAATGATCAGAAGTACTTTTCATCATTATTAAAGACGAATCACAGCTTACAATATGATATACACTCATGGAGACAAAACTTAAAGAAGTTGTACCTTTTAGCATGTATATCAGGATTAAGACAATAACTCTGAAAGATATTACAGTGACCTTTATTGAAGACACACATATATACACTCATGGACAAAACTTAAGGAAGTTGTACCTTTTACCATGTATATTGGGATTCAGACTCTGAAATATATTACAATGACCTTTATTGAAGACACACAAGATAACCAAGTGTGAACAAAATTGCCTCTGTTTTCCTTGAAATAAAATAGATAACTAGCGACATAAAAGACTTTCCACTTCCTTAAGTTTTGTCCTTGAGTAAGTAAGCCTTAGTTTCATGTCAAGGCTATTACATAATATACAATAGGATAGAGACATTCTTGGTATTAGGGTTTGGTATTTCAGTGATATGAAAGAATTGAATAGGACTATTGACCAGGCATACAAATATTTCTTTCTTAACAAGAGGTGGTGGAGGACAATGGGTTTTCTGTAATGAGGGATATGGCCTTGGCATTCTCACTCCTCTTCCATTGTGACTATGCAAATCCTCAGGAAGTCTTCTTCTTCCTTTATCCCACTTTCTAAATATTCAGTCACTTCAATTCAAAGAATCTGAAGCACATACTGGAGCAGCCCGACTTGGTCTATGTTCCCAATGAAGTTGTCTCCATCTTCTTCTTTCTATCTCCCTTCAATCATATTAGGGTATCAAGCTTGTAGAGCTTGTTGATGGTGTGGGTGAAGTAGATTGTGTCTGTCATAGTCAATAAGACTGGGAACATTACTCAGTGGCAGGCCGACTTAGCTCCAAAAGAAATAGCTGCCTCTGACATGAGGAACAGACGTCATGTACAGCCGCTCCTAACATGGGAGTACAGACTCATCCTGTATCCCTGGATTAGGAGCCCTTACAGGGTACTATCAGCCGGGCCAGTTGAGCCCAGGTTTTTTAGTGAGCTTGTTACTGCTCCCCCTCTTCCTTTTTCATCCGGGCTTGGGACTGGCAAAGGCGGAGTTAGTTGTCTCCTAAAAGGGAAAAACAGATACCTTTGCTGCAGACTCTTTTGTATTCCCACATACTTTTGACCTTAAATACCTGTTCTCTATTTTTTTTTTACAGAAAGCCTCTATGTATAGCTTTTTTTTTTTTAGTCATTATGGTCAGACTATACCATATTAATGAGGGATAACTAGCTAAGACATATCCTCATGGACAAAACTTAAGGAAGTGGAAAGTTTTTGATGCCTGTCATCTATATATTTTTAAGGAGATTTTTGTTCACACTTGGTTATCTCGTGTGTCTTCAAAAAAGGTCACTGGTTATCAAATATCTTTCAGAGTTATTATCTGAATCCAGATATACATGCTAAATGGTACAACTTCCTTGAGTTTTGTCTATGAGTATATTTATTAGTACATTAATACTGATTCAAGAATTACAGGAAACCATTAAAAAATGGTTAATAAATCGGTAAAATATACTATAGGCCTGGTTGTATATTCTACCGTGCCAAGCTATGTGGTCATTCCGTCTGACCTTAACCCTGGGATGACACCAATAGATAAGGTGGAGATAAACTTGTAGAAATAGGATACACAGGAGGGGGGGGGGAAGATGGTTACATTGATTCTCTATTTTACACTCCCTCCCCTCTTTATCATTACAGTAGAACAACCTCCATGAGAGGGCACTCACACTAAAGGATACCTTTCTACAAAGGACAGTTTTAATTTACAAAATTATCATTTTTACTATTTAGTAGCTCTCTAGTAAGAGGACACCTAAGAGGATTACCATCTTTACTATTTAGCAATTATCTGGTAAGAGGACGCCTCTCCCTAAAGGACAGTTTGCAGAGCCAAACTGTCCTTTAGGGAGAGGTGTCCTCTTACCAGAGAGTTGCTAAATAGTAAAGATGGTAATTTTTCAAATGAAAACTGTCCTTTGTAGAAAGGTGTCCACTAAAGGGAGGTTCTTACAAGCTTGATACCCTTATATGATTGAGTGGAGATAAGAAAGAAGAAGATTTTTACTATTTAGCAACTCTCAGGTAAGAGAACACCTCTCCCTAAAGGACACTTTGGCTCTGCAATTAGGTATTATCCTTTACAGGGAGGTAGTTCTACTGTGTATTAAAAATTTAATAAACCCAGATCACACGAAACTGAATGTTGGTGATGGCTTGCACCATCTGTCAGAATAATAGGTAACCATGTCTGAACAGAGTACTAGCATTGAGGCTTGATGATGCTAACAGATACATTTACCGATAAGGCACAATTTGGATTATAGATTATAAACACAAGGTAATAAGACCAAATCCAAATAAATAAATAGTGTGTGACGTTTCGAAACGTCACACACTATTTATTTATTTGGATTTGGTCTTATTACCTTGTGTTTGCTAATAATAGCTTTGATAAGAAACTATTTTTTACTGAAGAGCATTGCTCGATGTGCAAATTCTTTTAATTATATGTATGCACCTCTACAGACCTATAAGCATATGTCCATAGGTTCCCTAAACACCACTAAGCTGCCTTCCATAGTAAATTCAGTGTATATAAGAAAACCAATCCCCAATACAATAGTAGAGCGGTCTGAAGATTAATTTACTGGAAACCACTGAGAGGGTTCACCATTAATGAGCCAAGCCTTCTCATTCAATAAGTTTTTATCATTGCAGTAAGTTCTGTAGAGATAATATTTGATATGGGAAAAGAAACACATTGCCATGTACTACAAATTTTAACGATAGATGGCAATTAAGTTTTAAATGTTACTTTTTTTTTACTCGTGAAGATCATCTGTGTCAGATTTTTAAAAGATAATGCATGTAGAGAGAAAATAGTGCAGTATAATAAAAAAAGGCATATTATTTTTAATTTCACGCCCATCCTAAATTTCAGCAATTCTCCGTCATTGGTGTAAAATTGTGAGGAAAGAAAGAGGACTTAGGTTAATGTCGCAGAACTTTCCTTACAGCTAATTAGTCTTCTTCTTCTTCTTTCTTATCTCCTCTCAATCATATCAGGGTATCAAGCTTGTAGAGCTTGTTGATGGTGTCTGTCAGGGATGAGTAGAGCTCATCAATGGATGAGTCAATACAGTCAATAATGTGGTTTGGGGTTACAGGTTGACACATAGTACATAGTACCTTGCAACCATTCTGGAAAGTCATTGTCCGTAGATGACCAGACTTCACTCACAACTAGTTTAGTTTTGATGTTGGTAGCAATTCAGCTAACCACAACCTCGTATATATATGATAAGGTACAATTTGGTGTATATATTAGAAACAAACGGTAACAAGACCAAGTTCAAATTATTGAAATATTTGTAATGTTTCAATTACAATGTTTTTACCAAAATGTCACAAACCTTTCAATGATTTGGATTTATAGTCTTTTTCATCCACAACTTTTGTTTAATGTTGGTAACAACACTGTTACCAAAACATCATAAACATTTCTTGTTCATTCACTACTTTTGTCTGATGATGGTAACAATTCTGTTACCAAAACATCAAAAACCTTTAAATAATTAAGATTTTTGATCTTGTTCAACCGCAACTTTTGTCTGATGATGGTAACAACGCTACCAAAGCGTCACAAACTTTTCAATAATAATAAGGCACAATTTGGATTATAGATTATAAACACTCTATTTATTTATTTGGATTTGGTCCTTTTACCTTCTTTTCAATAATTAAAAGGTCTTGTTACCTTTTGTTAACAAAGGTTACTACTTTAGAAATCCTAAGTCTGACTATATGGGATTATAGTTGAGGGATATCTGCACCATGATTTACTCATAAAACAAATGGCTGCAGTCAATACAAGGTTTCTCAATAGCCATAAATATTGGCACGTGCGTAACACAGCTATTTATATACAGTCTGGAACACACCATTTTTTGTGTGTTCTATTTCTTTTTTTTTTTGTTGCTCTTCTATATCTTCATAAAAAAAACTTGACCGTAGCATCACAAAGTAATAAGACCATATCAAATAAATAGTGTGTGATGTTTCGGTAACAACACTGTAACTGAAAGGTCATATGCTATTTATTTGGATTTGGTCTTATTACCTTGTAGTTCTGATAAGGCACACAATTTGGATTATAGATTATAAACACAAGGTAATAAGACCAAATCCTAATAAATAGTGTGTGATGTTTCGGTAGCAGCGTTGTGACCGAAACATCATACACTATTTATTTATTAGGATTTGGTCTTATTACCTTGTAGTTCTAAATAAAGATATAAAATTATATGTCTTATATCTTCACAATGTTGTAACTTTATTTTGTTAAAAATGAAGAAATAAATGCAGAAATAAAAATGAAACTTGGTCCAAAGTTCAGGATGGGAAGAAGACCCAGTATATTTTATTAATCTTCCTCCTTGAAGTTAAGAAGCCTAATAGAAATGTCCTTAGAGATAATAAACTGCCCACTCTCTGAAGGTGTCTCCTTGACAGGGTTGGTCTAAATACAAATGAATAAATTTTGTGTGAATGATAAAGCACAATTTGGATTATAGATTATAGCTACAAGGTAATAAGACCAAATCCAAATATATAAATAGTGTTGAGTAAAATTAATCAGGCCTCCAGGAAAAAATCTTTTCAAAACATTTTTATTGGTCTCTAGCTTTAGGGCATGTATGCCCTTCTACAGGAGAAAAACTTGGTATAATGATACGCCAATAGAACACGAGTTAAATATAATCAGATACTTTTTTTACATATTTTTATAGATTCTATAGATATAAAAATATTTTATATTAAATATTATACAAATGGAGACAAAATATTCTAAAAAACATATATCTAATAAGAGGACAAACAAATAAATAAATACAGGCCACTGGAAAATAACTAAGGAAGCAAGGAATACATAGTTAGCTGTAGTTATCATTGTTAGGAGATGTCTACCTGGTTCCCATCATTTCCATATACCACACTATATAAATAGTGTGTGGCGTTTCATTAACAGTGTTGTTACCATCATCATTCAGTACTTTTTTTTCTGATGATAATAGGCTGTAGATTTATCTAGTGAGTTGTGTTCACCTATGGGGTGAAGAAGGCTGGTCTATCTGGAGTGTCTGGATGGAGATTTTATCACTCAGGCTTTTATCATGCTGGAATGTGTGGGTGGCCTCCTTTGCCACTTCTTCTTCTTCCACCTCTCTCCGTGTCTTACTTTGGACTCTCTCTTGATGGTGTAGCATCCCTTTCATCAATAAATATACAAATCCTAATATTCAAATGTATATACAGTTAAACCTGCCTATAGCCCCTTCTCTTGGGACTCATCAAAAAAGTGTGCTATAGACAGGTCACTTTTAATGTAAATTGCATCATACTACGTATTTAAAATTGGGCTCTATAGAGAGGGAGGCGCTATTTAGAGGGGGCACTATAGACAGGTTTAACTGTATATATGTCATAATTTGTATATAACTAGATGTAACCCCACCACAATATATGCAATGTATGATCCAAAAAGGTTTTAATAAAAGCTAGGCTTACAACAACCAATCCAAACAACCAATCCAATCAATCCGAACAGCTAATTATTATAGTAAGTCAACAGGGTCTTACAACAACCAATCCAAACAACCAACCAACCAACCCCAAAAAAAGTAAAATATTATAGTGAGTCGACAACATTATTATAGAGAGTCGACAGGATTAATCCGAATATTATATATATATATATTTATAATGTTCATAAATTATGTCTTATTTCTTATCTAATAATTTTCATTATAGACAATTGACAATTGAAATAATTTTATTGACATCTTGTCAATATATGCAAAAGTGCACAGTCTGTACTATTTAAAAAAGGTAATTACTATGTACAATGAATATGGATTTGGATTATAGATTAGAACTATAAGGTAATAAGAACAATTCAATGTGTTTCTAATATGCAAAGATGTAATGTACTGGTTATGTATTTGTGTAATATGTAGTGCTAAAATGTTGACCTATATATTTCTTCAGTGTTAATAGAAAAGGAAGTAAATGGTGAAAAATTGATACATACAGGATCTTTAGAGATTAAAGCATTAGGAACAACAAGGGTTGTCCTCCAATCAGCAAATTGCCTCATTACATTTGGATAATGCCATGCATTTTTTAGTGAGTGAGGTTGACCACATCCCAAGTAGGGAGGTACCACTGAACAGAAACACTCAGCAGATCTAGATTGGGAAGTCTGTATACATCCTTGGTATACATGTGTGTGGGACCATTTGGGTGTACGTGTCTGATGTTGACCACATCCCAAGTGAAATAATACCACTACAGAAACAGGGCAGATCTACACTGGAAAGTTAATAAACATCACTATATACAGTAGAACCTCCCTGTAAAGGACAACACCAAGTTGCAGAGCCAAAGTGTCCTTTAGAGAGAGGTGTCCTCTTCCCAGAGAGTTGTTAAATAGTAAAAATGGTAATTTTGAAAATGAAAACTGTCCTTTGTAGAGAGGTGTCCTTTAGCACGAGTGTCCTCTCATGGAGGTTATACTGTAATAAGATGTAGCAGTAACTTCCAGTACTGGAAAGAGGCAAAGGACATAGAAACTGTTCCTGACCAGGCGATTAACTATATCACACTACTGCGATGTTAAACAAGAAAACTCCACCATCTCGATATTTCCAAGTAGGCTTACAAGTTCATAAGACCAAATCCAATGTCCATTAAAGTCTTATAAAAAAAATGCGCAAAAGTACAATTTGGATTATAGATTAGAAACACAATTAGATTTGGTCTTATTGCCTTGTAAACTCCTTCAAAAAATAGACGACATCAGAGAATTTCCACTTCCTTAAGTTTTATCCATGAGTGTATTTTTTTTAAATTGGATATAAGAAAAATGAGGGGGGGGGGGGGGGGTTGCACTTTGTTCTTTTTTTTTTTGTTTTTAAAATATTTTAATTCAGCTTCCTAAAAATGTTAAAATATTTTCAAGGTATAGACTGACCATAAAATATGAAAAAAAAAAGTTACAAAACAACAAAATTGGCTTGCTATTTTTAAAAAATACAAGTTTTTTAAAATGGAGTTAAAAAAATTGACAACATCCAAGTTTCTAGGACTAGAAAAAGAAATATTTATTTAATCATTTTGGGTTAGAAGTTATAAGAGAAGAACTAGATTGATTACACCAAGATAGCTGTTGTAGCACACAATTCCATTGATAGCTGGCTGACCTCTGTATCAGGGATGGCATACTACCTGAAAATGATAGCTATGTGGCAACTTTTTATCATCTTTTTACCTAGATACATATCTGTACTGGATTCTCTATACCAATAAAACTTCACAGTGGGAAAAAAAAATCAGTATTAAAACATATTGGTCTCTTCTTCTTCTTTCTAATCTGTACTGGATTCTCTATACCAATAAAACTTCACAGTGGGAAAAAAAAATCAGTATTAAAACATATTGGTCTCTTCTTCTTCTTTCTAATCTCCACTCAATCATATTAGGGTATCAAGTTGTGACCCTTGATGGTGTTTGACAACCGTTATGACTGGGTGAAGTAGAATGTTTCTGCCTTTGTCATTAAGACTGGGAGCACTACTCAGTGGCAGGTCGACTTAGCTCCAAAAGAAATGGTTACCTCTGACATGAGGAACAGACACCATGTGCAGCCGCTCCTAACATGGAGTACAAATGCTACTCATCCTGTATCCACGGATTAAGAGCCCTTACAAGGTACTATCAGCCGGGCCAGCTGAGCCCAGGTTTATTACCGAGCTTGTTACTGTTAGGTATATTAATTCAAAGGAATTTTTCTCTATGTAAATAAATTATATAGATATATGAATAAATATAAATTGATGATGATAACATTAGCTAGCATATTTTAATTAACAATTGGCAACTGTGTTAGTGCCTTCTTGATCCTTTTTTTTTTGTATTTCTTCTTAATTCTTAAATTTTACTTTTGTAGTTTCTATGCATAAAGATAACATTAAAAATATATTTAAGTAACATTTTCTCTTTTTTTACCCCCAAAAACACCGACAGTTACTGCTCCCCCTATAAACATATTGGTCAGTTAAACTTGACTGATTGTTACTATGATGATGATCCTCTAGATTCATCCTTTCTTACTTGTCTCTCTCATTATTATCACCAATAAAAAGCCTACCTGGATGATAAGATACAATTTTTTTTGATTGCTCTGCTCTGAAAGAAGAACCCTTATGCTCAAAACTGGGCAACTCTGTGCTTCACTTCCATCAATAATTGACAATATGACCCAGAATAAGTATATTGCTACGGCGTTTTATGGTTTCCACAAGTCCATAACTCAGAAGAAGGCCAAGTGACACTCACTCCTTACTTTCTTACTGCTACTCTTTTTGTGTTGTTTTTCTTGCTTCCCTCTTTCTCTTTCTTATTTTTTTGTTCTTTTTTTTTTTCTTTTTCTTCTGTATATATCGTTATTGCCTTTGTCTCACTGCTTTGTTCTTATGCATACTTCTGGTGAATCTTGTATAGGGTCAGTGACCCTAAATAAAGGCTTTTTGTTGTTGTTGTTGTTGATAAGATACAATTTGGATTATAAACACAAGTTAGAATACATTGTTATTGATAAGAATTAAATATATAGTCAGTTAGGAACTTGTAGAAATCAATGGAGGAGGTGAATTTGGGCAAACAATATACTGGAAGAATAAAGGGAGGATTGGTGCTTGACTATCTAATAGAGTTGTGTATGGAATTGGATGGGTAATGAAGAGGTGGAGAGAATTGCTCAGAACTGGATGAAGTGGCATTACAGGATGGCCTACAACTGAAACCTCTGATTGTAGTAAAAATGTGGTGGTAGTGCTTATATTCATGGTTAAACCAATTCCTGAAGTCCACTCCTCTCCAATTTTGGAATGGTAGTTATAAGCCTGGAAAATAGGTCCTCTATTGTCAGTTCTGAGAATGATAAATAATGCTCCGGAGAAGCTTTTGCACTATTGCATTTCAAGCAGTTATTTTGAAGTTTTTTTTGTCCATTTTTAAATTTTAAGTTTTTTATATTCCCACTTCTTAGTCTTTCTAAAGCTGTTTGTTGATTTCTATTGTGTTTTTGAAGTTCTTGTAATTGTTTCAATGGTTTGTACCAGTGATGATTTGTATAAGCTGTCAGTTTTGATTTATTTTCTTTTTTTATACGTATATATTTCTTCAAAGGTAGGATTATTGCTATTGCTTGTAAATGTTTAAAATGGTATGTGTGGTGTCCTCTCACTTGGGACTTATCAGTTGGAGAACCCTCTCCTCTGTAGATCTTATCTCAGTCCATAGATATTGATTGGTGGTGTGTGTGGCCAGGAGGACCATGGATATCCCGCCCAAGATCCTCGAGACAGTCGAGGACATTGAGGATAGACGTAACCAAGTCTTGGGCCGCTATGAACAGTTCAAGGTGGAGGCCCGCAACAAGCGGAGCAAGCTCGAAGATTCCCGACGCTTCCAATACTTCAAGAGGGACAGCGACGAACTCGAATCCTGGATCCTGGAGAAGCTGCAGGTGGCTTCGGACGAGAGCTACAGAGATCCTACCAACCTTCAGGTAACGGACAGAGCCAATGGTATTGTTTAGTACTTCCTGCCAAGTGCTGAGTCACGCTGGCAACCAGCTATTTAATGCAAGGCCATCTCGCCGGCCACAGATGGCCCACGACTACTGACTCCTTCCTCTTCAGTATTTACTGCCAGCATTGTATGAATTAATAACTCCCTCATCTCCTCTCTTATTTCGACTTATGTCCCACTTGGGGATATTTCTGGTCTGATAGTACCCTGTAAGGGCTCCAGGGATACAGGATTATCAGCGTTTGTACTCCATGTTAGGAGCGGCTGTACATGGCGTCTGTTCCTTATGTCAGAGGCGGCCATTTCTTCTGAAGCTAAGTCAGCCTGCCACTGAGTAGTGCTCCCAGTCTTAATGACAAAGGCAGATACATTCTACTTCACCCAGTCATGATGGTTGTCAAACAGACACCATCAAGGGTCACAACTTGATACCTTAATTTAATTGAGTGGAGATAAAGAAGAAGAAGATAACTCCCTCATCTTAGGTCTGAACACTAAAGGATAGCGAGAACAATTATTAGCTAGCCTTTATTGCCATGGGAAAAGTCAATAATTAATTCCCACTTTCAGTTAGTTTGGTGCAGGTGGATGGAGGAATGGCATAAACTACTCTTCTTTTTCTTCTTCCTTATCTCCACACTGGATGAAGTAGAAAGCCTTTGTCATCAAGACTTAGAGCACTACTCAGTGGCAGGCCCAGCATAAACTACTGATTTTTTACAGCCATGTGGGGATCACATTCAGCATAAGGCAAAGCACCTTATTTGTTTCAATGGCTCCTGATTCTTGCCCCCCAAAGTTCAACCCCACCTATGTACTACACTAAAACTAAGTAAACCAAATGGGGGCTCTGTCTCACTTATAAGTGGAAAAAAGTCAAGACTGCTTTCTAAATGTATAGACAAGAGGTGCCACACTTACTGTAAAAATACCCGCTAACTACCCACCATGATTATCATGGCGTGTATCATGTGTATGCTTGTGTACTTGGAACATGCAAAAAAAAATAGAACTTAATATCTCTTTGATATGGAACTCTGGGGGCTACAAAAATGCTAAAATTGTTGATTTATATAATTTTTGACCAAAAATTCAAAATATTTTAGCTATTAATAAAATAAGGGATATATATATTTTTTACATTAGATGTTAGCAGAATATGGGATCACACAGAAAAAAAAATCACATTTTCGAGGCATGTATTTAAAGAGGTCTTACTGCATATGAAAATACTGACTACCCACTTTCTCAGTTAAAAAAATATATTTTAGTTAATTGAGGCACCAATAAAAAGGAAACATTAGTCCTGCACAATATTTTGATTTGGAGTTGGTCTGGTTACCTTTATGTTTCGCACCTTTAATCCAAGTTATGTACCATATCTTAATGAGATTATAAACTACAAGGTAATAAGACCAAATCCAAATATACATAAATAGTGTGTGATGTTTTGGTAACAGCGTTGTTACCATTTCCAGATAAAAGTACTGAATGTACTTTTGTCAATTCAGTACTTTTGTCTGAAGATGGTAACAACACTGTTACAGAAACATCACACACTATTTATTTATTTGGTCTTATTACCTTGTAGTTTATAATCTATAATCCAAATTGTGCCTTATAATTAATGAGAGTATGATTAATTCTTTTATTAAGGTTAAAAACATCAGGATCTCTCCTGAAGATAAGTTTCTTTCAAAACATTTCAACTCACAAATCTCTCTAGCTTTCAGGAACGAAAGCCCTTCTACAGGAAGAAAACACGCTATAATAAATTGCCAATAGGACAAGAGTTAAAATATAAACTAATACATAGGATGCTTATATAAAGTTATTTGAATTCTAATTTAATACGGGCTTCCATTGCACTGGCTTATGGGATTTGCTATTCAAAATCCTTTTGTTTTTGCTACCGACCACACGCACCACATGTTATTATGAGCCTCTATTCTCTCAGGAGCCTGTAACAATTCTCTTGTGTGTGATCCTTTATTCCTTCATCAGGTTAAATCCGCATTACATTTTTAATCTCTATCTGATAGCTTCAGGGTAAATTAAGTTGCTGTTGTTGTTGTTTCTTATCCCCTTGTGTAAAGATTACACGAATTCCATGAGTTCATGCTCCTCGAGCTGTTTTATGATGAGCAGCGGCCTCTCCCAAAGGTCCTGCTTAGTGCATCTAATGCAAGCCAAAATGTGTTCTGGAGCTGCAGGTGACAAGCTACATTTTGGGCAAGTGGGGTAGATTTTGTTATTATTTTCTATCGGGTAAATTAAGTAAACAGAGTTGTTAACAAAACGTCACACACTATTTATTTATTTGGTCTTTATTACCTTGTGGTTCTATAATACAAATTGTACTTAAAGTTTATACTTGTAAGAGTGGTTGGGAGGGGGGATACACTTAACTTGCGAGGTTTACACTCAGGTTGAACTGATGGAGGTTGACACTGATGTATGCATGCAGGCCAAGATCCAGAAGCACCAGGCCTTTGAAGCAGAAGTGGCCGCCCACAGCAATGCCATTGTGGCCCTGGACACGACAGGGATGGAGCTGATCAACCAGGAGCACTTTGCCTCCGATGTCATCAAGGTGAGTCAACCCTCCCTCTTGTAGCAAGCAGGAGACCTTGTAATATAAAGGTCTGTGTACACTCTAGAAGAAAGAGAGAGACAATAGACACAATTTTATTGACATCTTGTCAATACAAGGTTCAAAGTGCAAAATCCGCACTATTCAAGTAATAATAACGATGATTATATTACTAAAATAATTAAATATATTAAGAAAAAGGCATCTTCTTATCGTGCAACTGAAAGTTGCTGATGGCTTGCGCCATCTATCGGAATAAATATCAACTATTCTCGTTGATTTTTTAATTATTCCAGAATTGGCCAAATACCCATTCTTGATTAATCAAGAAAAGCTAACCACGGATGCGTTTCGGGCTGTTGGCCTTCAATTAAATATATGCTATGTACAATGGCACCTCTGTCACCGCTGCAGAGTTTGATGGAAGAAGAGAGAGAAACTAAAATAAACTTTTAAAATAGTATGAAAGACTTGGACAAATATGTATATTTGAAGAGGAACTCCCCACAAATGACAGATTCTCTATGATGTTGACTCTCTTCTTCAGTAGCTTATCTCTGAGGTCTATGCCGAAGTTTCTTGACTTGACTGATGATTGCCCGAGGAGCTACTGTGTGTGGCTAGTGTATGAGCATTTTACTATTTAGCCAACTTGTGCAAAACATTGCGAAGGATATGAAACTTGGACTTTGTTGAAAAATGATACCTGTGATTTTAACCGAATGACTTTTGTGTGTAGCGGAGGCTGGAGGAGATCCACAGACTGTGGGAACAGCTCTTGGCCAAGCTGGCAGAGAAGGGAGCCAAGCTGCAGCAAGCCCTGGTGCTGGTGCAGTTCCTCAGAGAATGCGACGAAGTCATCTTCTGGATTAAGGACAAGGTTGGTTGACCCTGCAGCACCGTTGGTCCTAGATGGTGTATATATATGTGTGTATGTGTGTAGGAAGCTTTTGTCACCTCAGAGGATATTGGCCAGGACCTGGAACATGTGGAGGTGCTACAGAGGAAGTTTGAAGAGTTTCACAAGGTAAGATACCTCTCCTTCTACTTCAAACTTCTCTACCACCAAAGCTACAAGGCCAATTAAATAAGCTGTGCCCAATGTAGAGTTTAGAGTTCACTCAGTTTGTGTTATAATATATTGGTGATCCACATTCACAATAAAGAATAAATAAAGGAGGAGATGTAGCAGAACACCCATGAGAGGACACTCCCGCTAGAAGACAGTCTTCCTCCAAACATTCAGGAACTCTTCAAGGCTCTCCTTCATCACATCAACACTCTGGGAAAACCTGGAGATTGCTGCTGCTCAGTTGATGCCAGGAGGGGCTCATCATTCTGCCCTTGCCCAAAGAATCAGCTTTGCTAGTCAGGTAGCCTTTGGCTGATGTCGAAAGCCTGGATTTAATAGAAAAATAAGCAATTTGCAATAAAAATTGATGTCTTAGGGGCTAGAGGAATTAGTTTCTGCCTCTTCCTTAGGAATTTTCCTAAGACATTGAATTTTCGCCTAAGGTTTGAATGTAATTAATATTAAAGAATATTGAGTGCAAGTATACAACTGTGAAATGAAAGCTGGAAGAAAGAAATTACACGTGTTTTCTTTTAAACTAGGAGGCTGCTTTTGTTCTATGTGTTAAGAGAAGATGGTGGGGTGTACAGGACATGGCCAGCCAGGAGTTTCGAGTGAACGAGGTGAATGCCCAAGCTGATAAACTGGTGTCTGACGGCCACCCAGACATTGATACCATCCTCAGAAAGAAGGAGGTGAGTTAGCAACACTGTCACAATGTTGTTGTCAATCTGCAACACGATGTCTGTGCAGGACCTCAACGATGCCTGGCAACGTCTCAAAGCTCTGGTTTTCCTCAAGCAGGAAAAACTCTACGGGGCTTTGGAGATTCAGAGATTCAACCGGTAGGTGCTTCCTCCTGCTAGCAACCACTCCTGAAGGTCCGGCAACTAGTGACTACTTTTAAAATGACATCAAGGCCTTTTTCTTTATACTACACTCATGGACAAAACTTGAGGGAATGGAAACTCTTTGATGTCGCCGGTCATCTATTTTTTTGAAAAAGACAAAGGCAATTTTGTTCACTCTTGGTTATCTCGTGTGTCTTCAATAAAGGTCACTGTAATATTTTTCAGAGTTATTGTCTTAAACCCTATATACATGCTGAAAAGTAAAATTTCTTTAAGTTTTGTCCATGAGTGTATGTACTTTAATTCAAAAGGAAGCACTTATCACTTAGTGTGCTGAATTAGAGAGAATTGACCGTGGTTTATGGTACTGTGGTATGCAACTAGGATTCTATTCTAGCTTCCCGCATTGGTATTTAATTACCCAGATAGATCATATAGCTTGTTATTGCCTAGCTCTAAGGTTGTATATGCCGTTGTATCTACAGTTGAATAGTGGGCTGCCAAAGTGTCTGTATGCCAGTGTATCTACACACAGCCAGCTTATGGGCCGAAAGGTCTGGGAGGCCATGTTCTACTAGGATGTATCTACACACAGTTGCCATGCTTCTCCCCCCAGACTGTAATGCTCCAGAGTGTAATCCCTCCACTTGTGCCATGCAGGGATGCGGATGAAGCCATTGCCTGGATCACGGAGAAAGACCTGATGCTTTCGTCCGATGATTACGGCAGAGACCTGGTGAGCGTACAGACTCTCCAGCGCAAACACGAGGGACTGGAGAGAGATCTAGCTGCCTTGGAAGACAAAGTAAGTAGTTCCACAACATTCTGATGGTACATTGTTTCCCTGCCCTTTGTGCACACCGCCCGTCGCTACTACCGATTGAATGGTTTAGTGAGGTCTTCGGACTGGTTCATTGATCAGTTTCGGCTGTTATTTGAGCCAGGAAGATGATCAAACTTGGCCATTTAGAGGAAGTAAAAGTTGTAACTCAAACAGGGCTCTGGCACATTTGTAAGTGCAAAGTCAAACTGCTTTTCACATGTGTAGACATGTGGTGCACTTACAGTAAAAGCAGTCACCTACTTCTACTGTACTATCATGGCCTGTACCATGTGTACTAGGGATAAGCAAAAAAAAAACATTGTTTGGTATCACACAAAGTTGTCTTGTACACATCCTTAATGTCAGTTTTCATCCCACTCTTGTAATCATCATCTTGCAGAGAGTCAAAGGGAGCAACAAACTTGGCACATTTTGAAGTTCTGTAGGTACCTTTCTCCACAAAGTGCAAACCAAAAAGAGAAGAAAAAGCATTGTCATTACAGTAGTAAGATATTATCATATTTCTAACAAACTTATCATTCAATTCCAGTAGAATCTATTTCCAATTCAACTGACTATAATTTTCAATACTCTTTACTATAATTAAACAATTTTTAAAATCCCTCCTAAAGTACATTCATGGACAAAACTTAAGGAAGTGGAAAGTCTTTGATTATCATAGTCGTCAATTTTTTTGAAGGAACAGAGACAATTTTGTTCACACTTGGTTATCTTGAGTGTCTTCAATAAAGGTTACTGTAATATCTTTCAGAGTTATTGTCTGAATCCCGATATACATGCTGAAAGGTACAACTTCCTTAAGTTGTGTCCATGAGTGTATATGCTTTAATTCAACACAGCCTTTAATTCAAAAGGAATCACTTATCCCTTAGTATGCTGAACTAGAGAGGTTTTGTGACTGTGCTTTACCTTTGCTAAGAGAGACCAAATCACACAACAATAAATAATTCAGATTTTTCCATAGTGTGCCCCTCAGAATTAGAAAAGGTATTATTGTATGTAAGTCTATAAGAAATATTATGGGGAGATAAGAAAGAAGAAGAAGAAGAAGAAATATTATAATTAAGCAAACATTTTTTTTTTCTTTTTCAAATAAAATAAACCTTCCACTCTCCTTACTGTGATGAAAAAAATATTCGGAGATCCTGGCTCATGAGTTGTTTCGCCAATTGAATCTACCAGGCCACTTTATAGAGCTCTAATACTGTATTGGACAATTCTGCTTATATGTAGGCAACACTGAAGGTTGAAATGGGTCATAAGCTTTCAAGTCTGTGATTAGGTATAATTTGGATTAGAGATTAAAAACACAAGATAATAAGAACAAATCCAAACAAATAGTGAGTGACATTTTGGTAACAATGCTGTTATCATCATCAACCAAAATTACTGAAATGGTGATGGTAGAAATGTTGTTATTGAAATGTTACACATTATTTGTTTATATGGATTTATTCCTAAGACATTGTGCTTTTAGGGGACAGTGTGAAACAGTGTTGAGAGTGTACACAGGCAGCTAACACTTGAATGCTACCCCAGCGGTGTATCTCACCACAACATTGTGTGTGTGTGAAGGTGTTGGCCCTGGGCCAGGAGTCCGAGCGCCTGTGCTCCACCCACGAGGACCACTCCCAGCAGATCAAGTCCAAGAACTCCGAGATAGTCTCCAACTGGGAGCGCCTCAAGTCTAAGGTGGAGGCCAGGAGACAGAGGCTGGATGAGTCGTACCTGCTGCACAGGTTCCTGGCAGACTTCCGGGACCTGGTGAGCTGGATGCAGGACATGCGCGGCGTGCTAGAGGCCGAAGAGCTGGCCAAGGACGTAGCTGGGGCAGAGGCCCTGCTGGAACGGCTCACAGAGCAGAGAGGGGAGATTGATGCCCGGGAAGACTCCTTCGCTGCCACAGCCGAGGCTGGTCGAGCCCTTCTGGACCTGCAGCACTCTGGCCCTGAGGTCCGGGACAAGCTGGTGACTCTGGCCCAGGAGAAACAGGTCCTGCTGTCCCTGTGGGAGGAGAGGCACATCCTCTATGAGCAGTGCATGGACCTGCAGCTCTTCTACCGCGATACAGAGCAGGCTGATACCTGGATGGCCAAACAGGAGGTGGGTACTTCTTCTTCTATATCTGTAGGGCTGTATGTACTTTGGATTAAAGTGAACATTAGGTTATAAGGGATAAGTTAATTTTAAAACAATTTTAATTCAGATTTCTAGCTTTCTTACCCAAAACATCCATACAAGGGATTATTTGTATATTCCTAAATTATAGCTAATTGTAAAACAAGGTAATAAGACCAAATCCACATAAATAAATAGCATACTGAATATAAATGTATACATTCAGTATTTTTGTCTGAAGATGGTAACAACGCTGTTACCGAAACGTCACACACTATTTATTTATTTGGATTTGGTCTTATTACCTTGTTTTATAATCTATAATCCAAATTGTGCCTTATCAATTCTATAGCTAATTGTAAATATCAGTAGAATATTCCAGCTTTCTCTCTCATTTCTAACATTTGTTTTAACATCACTGTTGTGCTTTATAGGCTTTCCTCTCTAACGACGACCTGGGAGACTCCCTCGACGGAGTGGAAGCCCTCATCAAGAAACACGAGGACTTTGAGAAGTCTCTGGCAGCCCAAGAAGAGAAGATTGGGGTAAATACATCTTTTTAAAAAATTTGTATAGTTGTATTGTGTATATATATCATGTCACACACAGTAATAAGACCGAATCCAAATAAATAAATTTGGTCTTATTACCCCGTGTTTCTAATCTATATTCCAAATTGTGCCTTATCATGTCTTTTAACATTTGATCCTCCTGTCCAGGCCTTGGATGAGTTTGCTTCCAAGCTGATTGAAGGACAGCACTATGCCGCGGATGACGTGGCGCAGCGCCGCAGCTTGCTACTGGAGCGTAGGGAAGCCCTGTTGGAGAGATCTGCTCTGAGACGCGAGATGCTGGAAGCCTCCTACAAGCTGCAGCAGTTTGAGAGGGATTGTGATGAGACCAAGGGTTGGATCAATGAGAAGCTCAAGACAGCCACAGATGAGAGCTACCTGGTGAGTTAGTCCTTTAATCCTGCTTTGCTCCAGAGAAATCTAACTTATGGCTGTGCCTGCAGGACCCAACCAACGTCAACGGCAAGCTCCAGAAGCACCAGAACTTCATGCAGGAGCTGGATGCCAACGAGAGCCGGAAGGATGAGAATGTCAGCACCGGGGAGGAGCTGATAGAGGCCAGCCACTACGCCTCTGACAGGATCCGACACCGCATCGATGAGATCCTCACCCTCTGGACAGCTCTGAAGGACTCAGCTTCACGCAAGGGCAGCAAGCTGAGTGAGGCAGCAGAGCAACAGCAGTTCTACCGGAGTATCGAGGACATTGAGATCTGGCTGAGCGAGGTGGAAGCCCAGCTGGCCTCTGAAGACATCGGCAAGGACCTCACCAGCGTGCAGAACCTGCTGAAGAAGCATGCTCTCCTCGAGGCTGCCGTAGCCTCCCATCAGGAACGTCTGGCTGGAGTGGGCGCGCAAGCTGCCAGGTTCACCGCCAACGGCCACTTTGACGCCCCTGCCATCCAAACCAAGAGCCAAGCTCTGGCTGAGCGGTACGCAGCCCTGTCTGCACCCATCCAGGCCCGCCGCAACCGCCTGCAGCTCTCCATGCGAGCCCAGCAGCTCTTCCATGACATCGAGGATGAGGAGTCCTGGATCAGGGAGAAGGAGCCCATTGTAGCCTCCACCAACAGAGGTGAGAGCTTTCCTCTGTTGACCCAGCTTTGGTACCGAAACATCTAGCACTATTTATTTGAATTTGGTTCTATTGCCTTGTGTTTCTAATCTATAATCCAAATCATGTCTTATCAAGGCTTTAAAAAATATATTTCTTCTTTCAATACATCTGAGATGTGTTGTGTACACAGGCCGTGACTTGATTGGAGTCCAAAACCTCATCAAGAAACACCAGGTGGTGCTGGCGGAGATAAACAACCATGAGAACCGGACCCGCGCGGTGTGTGACAACGGGGAGGAGATGATTGCCGAGGGCCACTTTGCCGCCCATGACATCAAGATGGCGGTCCAGGGGCTTTCTGACAAGTGGAATTCCCTCAAGGTTGGTTGCCCACCAACACATCATGGATAGTCCGTGTGCCAACTTGGTGTGATACCAGGACCGGGCCTACCAGAGGAAACAGGACCTGGACGACTCCCTCCAGGCACACCAGTACTTCGCTGATGCCAACGAGGCTGAGAGCTGGATCAAAGAGAAGGAACCCATCGTCCACAACCAGGATTACGGCAAGGATGAGGACTCCACTGAGGTGAGTGGATTCTCTTCTCCACTTGTTAAATTCAATTGCCATCTATCGATATAAAATTTGTAATAATTAATTTTTCCGCCAATGACAAATAGAGATGCTTCGCTTTTTTTCTAAACACTCAAGCTAACAACACCACTAATCGAGTCTCAGGGTACTCCTACTGTTGGTTTAATAAGGTACAATTTAGATTATAGAAACACAAGAGGGGGGTAACAAGGCTGAATCCAGATCAATAAATAATGTGTGACGTTTCAGTAACAGTGTTGTTACCATCGACAAAAGTACTGAATGAATGGCTGTTACCGAAATGTCACACATACTATTTATTTGGATTTGATCTTATTACCTTGTGTTTATACCATTGGTTTGTTATATTAGGGGGGATACCTGGCCTTGGGCCTTTTAGAAGATGCCAATCAGATTTGGCCTTGCTCAAATACTGACTACCAGAATGTTACCAACCCCCATGGATAACTATGGTTGATGGTTCCAGTCCCTGCTGAAGAAACACGAGGCCCTGATGGCTGACCTGGAAGCATTCAGTAGCACCATTCAAGCTCTGAAGGAACAGGCTCAATCCTGCAAGGTGAGTGTGACTGCGTGGTATAAGCCAACTTGTTCTCACCTTGCACATGCAGCAACAAGAGACCCCAGTGCTGGACCAGTCTGGTAAGGAGCTGGTCATGTCCCTCTATGACCACGTTGAAACCTCCCCACGCGAGGTGTCCATGAAGAAAGGAGACGTTCTCACTCTCCTCAACAGCAACAATCCTGTAAGTCCTGCTGCCCCTGTTCATCCCCTTTATTACTTTGAATACATCCCTGAAAAGATAAAGATTGTCTATCCGGCATTCCTTATTCTTTAAATAAGAAACATTTCGGCCATTAGAGTTTTTATTTGTTGTTGTGCAGAGAATTTTTATCTTACCTTTTAAAATAAAATCAATAAGTCCTATTATCCTACACAAATTATTTATTATACATTGCTACACACTCATCTACACTTCACCAGCAACTTACTGAAGGAAAAACAAATTCGATATACATTCTTCAGATATAAATCTAATAAAAAAAATACTTTTTACAATAAGGAATTTGCATACATAATTCTAACAGCTTGAACAATTTACATATTTTCTTCCAAGAAATTTCAAGATGATCACCTTCAACATTATTGTTGATTAATATGTCGAAACATATAAAAACTACTGGTCGAAGTGTTTCCAATTCCAAGAATAATCCCTGAAAGGAATCGATGCTAAGATTGGGTTGCTGCTGTGTCCAGGACTGGTGGAAAGTGGAGGTGAACGACCGCCAGGGCTTCGTGCCGGCAGCCTATGTGAAGAAGATTGAAGCCAACCTGAGTGAGAGCCAGCAGCACCTGGCAGAAGGAGGGTCCATCGCGGCTCGTCAGTCCCAGATTGAGACCATGTACCAGCAGCTGCTGGAGGCTGGGGCAGACCGCAGGCGCAGGCTGGAGGAATCCTGCCGCTCCTACCAGTTTGTGCGAGAGCTGGCGGAGCTGGGCCAGTGGGTGCGTGACAAGCAGCAGGTGGCACAGATCCACGATGTGGGAGAGGACCTGGAGCAAGTGGAGGTCCACCAGAAGAAGTTTGATGACTTCCAGGTAGGTCCTGACCCCCCTGAGTGTTGGAATAGATAACAGAGAATATCTGGTTGCTAGTCTGAGCTACGCGCCAATGAGGTCCGCCTGGCTGAGATGAACGAGATCGCAGTCCAGTTGGCAGCTGCGCAGCCTGCAACTCTGGAGGCCCAGCACAAGATCCAGGCGCAGCTCGCAGAGGTCAATGACAAGTGGCGCAACCTGCAGGAAGCCACCACACAACGCGCCACCCAGCTGGGTTCTGCGCATGAGGTCCAGCGCTTCCACCGTGATGTGGATGAGACCAAGGACTGGATTCAAGAGAAGGATGAGGCTCTCCACAACGCAGACCTGGGCAATGACCTGCGTAGTGTCCAGACCTTGCAGCGCAAGCATGAAGGCCTTGAGCGGGACCTCATGGCTCTGGCAGATAGGGTGAGTCTGGTCCATTACTATCTAAATGGGAGCACTGATCATTATGGAGTGTTCCTTTCGAATGTAAACCTTGCTCCTGTCAATGATTAAAAACATTAGATTCTCAAATCCAGTTTCAGATTGAAAAGATTGGGTTTTAAACAATTTTATACATCAATGGTGAGCTGACTAATGGAGGGATCATGTGGCCCACCCTCAGTAGAAGAACTAATCTAGACACAGTAAGGGGAGAAAACAAACAGAGACTATGTACAATTTTGTAGTCAAGGATGTTCTCTTAGCAACAACAGTCCTCTTCCAGACCATCATGTGTTCTCTTAACTACCTTCACCTTAAGGGTCAGGAAAAACTTGTAATTTTATTCCTCCTAAACAATATCTTTCTTAATTATGAAGAATAAGTACATTGAGCCCCAAGTACTTTCTTTCAGGTTGGCAGTTTTTAAAGAAACCAAAATCTAAATGGAGGTCTTTCTTTCACATTTTGTATACACTGTTGTATACAGGAACATATTTCCCTGGAAGAGTTGTAGAACACATCAACTTTCCAAGAAAGCTGAGCAACTATTATTGTCAAGTTCTTCTATACAGGACAACAGGATACCTGGTCAGGTTGTAACAGAGTTTTTGTGCCCAGATCCGCCACCTGGATGAGACAGCCTCCCGGCTGATGCAGACCCACCCAGAGTCCGCAGACACCATCTACACCAAGCAGAAGGAGATCAACGAGGACTGGGCACAGCTGGTGTCTAAGGCAACGGCCCGTAAGGAGAAGCTGCTGGATTCCTACGACCTGCAGCGCTTCCTGGCAGACTTCCGGGACCTCATGTCCTGGATCAGCAGCATGATGAGTCTGGTGTCTTCGGATGAGCTGGCCAACAGCGTGACCGGGGCAGAGGCTCTGCTGGAGAGACACCAGGTAATTGCCCCCGGTGTAGTGACACATGCAGCTACTGTACAGCCCGTCCGTTCATCCAACCTCACCTCTAGCAGTGTGTCACCGAAGTGGTGGTTTGTTTCCAGTCCCACCGGGCAGAAATTGATGTTCACTATGGCATTCCTCAGGTACCATTTTGGGAGTATGTGTGGGCATGTCGATAGATGCGCAGCTCGCATGCTATCCATGTGAAACTTACTGTTTGATAACAGCTTTTTCCACTAATCTCTTGGCAGCTGTCTTCTTGAAACTAATCCTACGCACATCTTAGATGTGTCTTGTGATGTCTTGTGGCATTAACATTATCTCGCTATTATGTCTTAGTAGCATCTCTACTTGGGATTTTGAGTCTTTTGGAGAATGGCTGGATGTGTGTATTTGGATCAATATTTGTTTAGATGAATTCAATTGATTATCTTGCCTGATAGATGTCTGTTAACAACTCTCTCTCTATTAAAAAATGGCAGGTTATCAACAATCTGGTATATACAGTGTTGTTGCTGTTAAGTGTCCATCTAGAGACAGATTGGTTGGTAGATTTGGAAGAGGAAGTGGGATGGGATCCTCTGGATGGCTTTGTTGTTGTTGTTTCTTATCCCCTTGTGTAAAGACTACACGAATTCCATGAGATCATGCTCCTCGAGCGTTACTTAAACTAAAAAATGATAATTTAGGTGACTGTCCTTTATAGAGAGGTGTCCTCTGTTGTTGTTGTTTCTTATCCCCTTGTGTAAAGACTACACGGATTCCATGAGTTCATGCTCCTCGAGCGTTACTTAAACTAAAAAATGGTAATTTAGGTGACTGTCCTTTATAGAGAGGTGTCCTCTGTTGTTGTTGTTTCTTATCCCCTTGTGTAAAGATTATACGAATTCCGTGAGTTCATGCTCCTCGAGCGTTACTTAAACTAAAAAATGGTAATTTAGGTGACTGTCCTTTATAGAGAGGTGTCCTCTGTTGTTGTTGTTTCTTATCCCCTTGTGTAAAGATTATACGAATTCCGTGAGTTCATGCTCCTCGAGCTGTTTTATGATAAGCAGTGACCTCTCGCAAAGGTCAGGTTTAGTGCATCTAATGCAAGCCAAAATATGTTCTGGAGCTGTAGGTGCCAAGCTACATTTTGGGCAAGTGGGATAGATTTTGTTATTATTTTCTATCTTCAATGGCTTGAGATGGCCTGTTCTAAATCTGGGTGGCTCTGGTTGCAGTAGCCTGGTGGTATGGTTGTAACTCCAGGCATCATCTCTGTATAAGTTGGTTCACACTCAGGTTCAATCAGCCAGTTACCAATTTAAGAGTTGGTGAGAGCTAATACTTGTCATACAGACAAATGGGACAACCTTTTCAAGATACATTTGAGGTTATATACACTCATGCTGACAAAACTTAAGGAAGATATTACTTTTAGCATGTATATCGAGATTCAGACAATAACTCTGAAAGATATTATAGTGACCTTTATTGAAGACACATATATACACTCATGGTGACAAAACTTAAGGAAGTTGTACCTTTTAGCATGTATATCGGGAGTCAGACAATAACTCTGAAAGATATTACAGTGGCCTTTATTGAAGACATATATACACTCATGGACAAAACTTAAGGAAGTTGTACCTTTTATCATGTATATCGGGATTCAGACAATAACTCTGAAAGATATTACAATAACCTTTATTGAAGACACAAGATAACCAATGCGAACAAAAATGGCCTCTTGTCTCCTTAAAAAAATGATGACAGGTGAGATCAAAGATTTTTCTTAAGTTTTGTCCATGAGTGTATTAGATTTTCTGATTTGTTTGTGGTGCACATTGAAGAGCAACAACACACCATATAGGGAGCTGTAAGGTGGAGTTGACAGAAATATACCCCACGTTGGTAAAAAAGGTAAATCCATAGAGGAAGCATAGACAAATGTTTGGGTGTTAAACAATGTGTAAAAAGTGTCAAAAAAAACTTGGGTAAAAGTCAGAAGTCTCTTCCTATATGAATTTCTCAGTAGTTTTTATATTTATCTGCGCTGCAAGCCGCGCGCTAACCAATGCTCTCAGTAGCTATCTGTGTTTGTTATTGTCCTGGTAGTACGGCGCGCAGGTAAGTGCTTGTTTCTTTACTCTCTCATTGTATAGGGGGTTGTCACTTGTAAGTCTGGTGTGGTGTTATACAATGTTCTATCACCCCTCTGCAGTAGTTGATAGAGAAGTACAGTTGAATCATACTATAGCATCCTCACTCACATTTTTATTCTGAAAATAATTTGCTGGTTGGAAGTTGATTCAGAGAAAAAACACAGTCACACATTAACAAGCTCGCTAAAAAACCTGGGTTCAGCTGGCCCGGTTGATAGCATCCTGTAAGGGCTCCTAATCCAGGGATACAGGATGAGCAGCGTTTGTACTCCATGTTAGGAGCGGCTACACATGGTGTCTGTTCCTCATGTCAGAGGCGGCCATTTCTTTTGGAGCTAAGTCGGCCTGCCACTGAGTAGTGCTCCCAGTCTTAATGGCAAAGGCAGCTGCATTCTACTTCACCCAATCATGATGGTTGTCAACTTTACAAGCTTGATACCGTATTATGATTGAGTGAAGATAAGAAAGAAGAAGACACAGTCACATGAACCTATTGTTTATTTTAACTCCCGATGTTTCAGTGACTTCTTCTCAATCTCTTCAGGGGAATGAGAGTGACAGGAAGTAACTGAAACATCGGAACTTTAAAATTATGATGTTATATCCAAGTTGTTGATATCAATGAGGCTGTTATAATGTGGTTACACTGTTCATATAATATCAACATCTGACCTTTTTATAGGGTCTTTGTTCATGATAAAATTGTGAAAAAGTATTAAAATAACAAATATATTCTCACAATGAGTATCTTTTTTATTTAAAAAACGCTAGCTTTCAAGCATTAATCGCTCTTCAACGGGCTTACTATGATATCGACTTTATCCCATCAGAAATATTTACAAAAACAAACGCGCTGCAAAGTCGATATTATAGTAAGCTCGTTGAAGAGCGATTAACGCTTGAAAGCTAGCGTTTTTTTAAATAAAAAAAGATACTCATTGTGAGAATATATTTGTAATTTTAATAGGGTCTTTGATTTGCCCAGTAGTCTTTGCAGCTCTGCAAGTCAAATTGTACACTTCAAATTATTCCTACATAATATGTAAAACCGTTTTCTCTTTGCATATATGGGAAGTTGCTTGATGAATGTTTGTTTGTATGCATGTAGGGGAATATTCCCAGAGAGAGTGGGAGAAGGTTGAAGTAACCGTTTTCTCCTGGATGTTTCAGGAGCACCGCACAGAGATGGATGCCCGCACCGGCACCTTCCAGGCCTTTGAGATGTTTGGGCAGCAGCTGCTGCAGAGCGGGCACTACGCCAGTGTGGAGGTGCAGGAGAAGCTGGCTCAGATGACTGACGCCCGCCAGGAGCTGGAGAGGGCCTGGATCGCCCGCCGCATGAAGCTGGACCAGTGCCTGGAGCTGCAGCTCTTCTACCGGGATTGCGAGCAGGCTGAGAGCTGGATGGCTGCCCGCGAGGCCTTCCTCAAGTCTGACGATGCCTCGGAGTCTGACAACGTGGAGTCCCTCATCAAGAAACACGAGGACTTTGATAAAGCCATCAGTGCACAGGTGAGCACCTTCTATTCCCTCATACCTCAGCTTGCAAGAAGATTAGTCATAAGCAATAGAACTCTTCCTGTTTAGATAATCAAATAAAATAAAGCATGAAGGAAGATGAGTTTCTTTTTAATAAACGCGAGCGAGCTTTCGGGCCACACGCCCTTCTACTGGCTAAAAAGGCTAAGAGCTTCCAAAAATTCCAAAGATTAGTCATCTTGATTCCAAAGATTAGTCATCTTGAATATATAGAGGTTGCCTGGCCGGTATTTATACTTCTTAAAAATAAGAGACACTTGGGACAGAAATAGTTTTATAAGATTATCCATGTTGCCACCTATTTAATGTCTTGACCATTTCTTTTTTTCTATATTACAGCCTTTTCTCATAAAAGCCAATTTATACAGTCTCCCATTAGAGACCATGATCTAAAAACATGGCTAAACCTGGCTTATCCTAGAGATGGTCAGAGATTCTGTCAGGTCAAGTTATGAAAAGGTTTTCAACTGAAAGTCTCTCATTATAAAGACTCTTGTATTAACTTTATTGAGATCATTGAATTAAAAAAAAAAAACCTTGATTTTAACCAGGAATTTTTATATGGGAAAAAAAGTACTTTTGTACATTAGAAAGTTTGTGTAGTTTTCAATGGAGAGTATATGTGTGTTTGCAGCAAGACAAAATTGAGGCAGAGGCCGTACTGGCTGATCAGCTTATCATGGCAGACCACTATGCCTCAGATGACATCGCAGCTAAGAAGGAGCAGCTTCTCAACAGGTAAACTGTCCCACACCCTCTTCCCTTCCTGTACTGAACTGGGAGTGGGTGTGTTGCAGATGGCAGGACCTCAAGAAGGCCCTGATTGAGAAGCGCAGCAAGCTGACTGAGTCCATGTCCCTCCAGCAGTTCAGCAGAGATGCGGATGAGATTGAGAACTGGATCGCCGAGAAGCTGCAGATGGCAGCTGACGAGTCCTACAAAGATCCCGCCAACATCCAGAGCAAGCACCAGAAGCACCAGGCCTTTGAGCTGGAGCTGGCAGCCAATGCAGAGAGGATCAAGGCGGTGATTGAGATGGGCCAGAGTCTGATTGACACCCAGCAGTGCGGCGAAGGATCAGAGGCCGCGGTGCAGCAGCGTCTGGCCTCCATCTCGGAGCAGTACCAGCACCTGACCATCAAGACCTCAGAGAAGAGCTTCAAGCTGAAGGAAGCCAACAAGCAGAGAGCCTTCAACGCAGCAGTGAAGGATATTGACTTCTGGCTGTCGGAGGTGGAGAGCCTACTGAAGTGTGAGGACTCCGGCAAGGACCTCGCCTCAGTCCAGAACCTCATCAAGAAGCACCAGCTGGTGGAGGCGGACGTCAATGCCCACGAGGACAGGATCAGGGATATGAACTCCCTGGCCATGTCCCTGGTGGAGTCCGGCCAGTTTGATGCTGCCGCCATTGAGGAGCGCCGCGCTGCTATCAACGACCGCTATGAGAGAGTCAAGACCCTGGCAGCCTACCGCCGTGCTCGCCTGCAAGATGCCAACACTCTCCACCAGTTCTTCAGGGACATCGCAGATGAGGAGTCCTGGATCAAGTGAGTGGTACACCTACCTAGCTGCCATCTGTATTCCAGTAACCTTAATATAGAGAGTTCACAGGATTCTAAACTTTAGCAAATAACTGAATAGGGAGAAATCCTGAGTAAGCTGTGGTGCTGCAGGGAGAAGAAGCTGCTGGTGAGCAGCCAGGACTACGGCAGGGACCTGACTGGAGTCCAGAACCTGCGCAAGAAGCACGTGCGGCTGGAGGCGGAGCTGGGCAGCCATGAGCCTGCCATTCAGGCGGTGCAGGAGACTGGGCAGCGGCTGGAAGCAGAGTCCCACCTGGGGGCCCCGGAGATCCAGCAGAGACTGGCAGCCCTAGAGGAGGCCTGGAGGGAGCTGAAGGCTGTGGCCACCCAGCGCGGGGACCACTTGGACCAGTCCCTGCTCTACCAGCAGTTCCTGGCCCGGCTGGAGGAAGAAGAAGCCTGGATCACTGAGAAGCAGCAGCTGCTCTCTGTGGAGGACTATGGAGACACCATGGCAGCTGTGCAGGTACCATCCTCCCTACGGTGCTGCCTGTGTCCGGAAACTAAACCAACACTGTCTGTCTAACAGGGTCTCCTGAAGAAACATGAGACCTTCGAGGCCGACCTGGCTGTGCACCGTGACCGCTGCCGCAGGATCGAAGAAGAAGGCCAGGAGCTGGTGTTGGGAGGCAACCACCACGGCCCTGCCATCTCCCAGCGACTGGAGCAGCTCCAAGCCAGGCTGAACACCCTGGAGGGCAGCGCACAGCGGCGCAAGCAGCGCCTCCTGGACAACTCCGCCTACCTCCAGTTCATGTGGAAGGCCGATGTGGTGGAGAGCTGGGTGGCTGACAAGGAGACTCGCGTGAGGTCCGAGGACTTCGGACGGGACCTCTCCTCTGTCCAGACCCTGCTGACCAAACAGGAGACCTTCGATGCCGGGCTGGCAGCCTTTGAGCAGGAGGGCATCCACTCCATCACCCAGCTGAAGGAGCAGCTGGTGGCCTCCAACCATGAACAGACCCCGGCCATCATCCGCCGCCACGATGACGTCCTCACTCGCTGGCACAACCTCCTGGCTGCCTCCGAGGCTCGCAAGCAGAAGCTGCTCCACATGCTGCAGCAGTTCAAACAGGTCTGTCTCTTTCTATCCCACCTAGAACGCGAAAGTTTCAACAATTTGTATAAAGTTTGGAAAGTTAAAAATGTACACACCATATTTTCTCAAGGCAATTACCATTCAGCGGAGCCATTCCTCTGTAAGACTGATGTGTCTCCTCAATCAGGATCTTTCAAGATTCAAACTGGTGTTGATGTCAGAGTTACTCTCTTCACTTGATCCATAAATGTGGTACAAGGAGATCCCCCTTTGTCTATGACCTTCAATGCATTTTTCAATCAATATTTTTAGTAGGCTCTATCATGTCTCAATTTTTTTTCCATTATCCCTAGTACATGTGGTACAGGCCATGATAATCATGGTGGGGAGTAGTTGGTGACTGCTTATACTGTAAGTGCATCACATATCTACACATGTGAAAAAGCAGATCATGTCTTAATACCTATCCAATTCAGTTTTATTAGTACTTTACTGCGGCATCTGTTGTATCTCCTGCTAATGCTAACACTTTGTCATTTGTAACATGTCCACAAGTTGTTTTCAGTAATAAATAGCTCGAGCAGCATGGACTCGTGGAATTTGTGTAATCTTTGTACAAGGGGATAAGAAACAACATTTTCAGTAAATATCTTCAGCTCTACATTCCAAAAGCCTCCAGTAATTCTATAAGGCTAATTATTTTTTACTTTCATGAAAGACAAATTTCCTCAGCCACTGAAAAAATTATTTTTCATCTCGAAATTCAATTATTTTTGATGATGATAATAAGATTTTATTTCTCTATCCCCTCTTTTTGTATGTTTCAAAGCTGTAGTTAGAAATGGTAAGGCTTAATCAAACAGATAAGGTATATATATTGAGTATGCCCTTCACTAGAGTCAATGTCTTCAGCCCTGTTGATTGACTCTCTCTGAATGTCTCAGATTGAGGATCTCTTCCTCACCTTTGCCAAGAAGGCCTCAGCCTTTAACAGCTGGTTTGAAAATGCTGAGGAGGACCTCACCGACCCCGTCCGTTGCAACTCCATTGAGGAGATCAAGGTAAGCTTGCTTTTTGTACTTATTCTTTGTCCTCGAGACAATTTTGTGGGAAAATCTGTGCACCTTTAATTTCTTCAGTTATTGTAAATGGACCACTTTCTCCCTCTCTTTGGTCTTGTCAATTACAGAAAAGAATGGGAGATGGGCTAGATGATGTTTTCTCACACTTGTACTAATATTGTCTTTTCTCCAACGAAGCAAATTCCATCTTGACTTAAGGTTCAATAAATGATGGTCAAGACCTTAGGGAAAGAGTTTCTTTAGTATAGCAACTCCATATTGGCTTTTGAACTCTATAATGATAAAAAGTGTTTGAAAGCTGATACCAATTTTATGCCACATGGACAAAAATTAAGGAAGTTGTACCTTTTAGCATGTATATTGGGATTCAAACAATTACTCTGAAAGATATTACATGGCCTTTATTGAAGACACACATATATACACTCATGGACAAAAATTAAGGAAGTTGTACCTTTTAGCATGTATATTGGGATTCAAACAATTACTCTGAAAGATATTACATGGCCTTTATTGAAGACACACGAGATAACCAATTGTGAACAAAATTGCCTCTCTCTTCTTCTTCTTAAAAAAAGATACCTGGCAACAATAAAGAATTTTCACTTCCTTAAGGTTTGTCCATGAATGTAAATTAAAAGAAACTCTTTGCCTTTAGTTTTAGTGATTATTTGTTGATCCTCGAGTTAATAGCCTTGGGTGTTCATCAGACTCGAATTTTCTAACTTCCAAAGATATCCCGAGCTCAACAATTTGGCCAGTAATGTGAAGTCTTTGGGTGTCATCAATTCCCTACATTTATTGGAGTACCTTATTAATTTGAATTTTCATTGAATTCAGAATAAATCTCCCCATTTAATGTAATATTGGTTGACCGTTGCCTAGACTCTGCGCGAGGCCCACACCCAGTTCCAGTCTTCCCTCAGCACGGCTCAGGCAGACTTTGCCTCCCTGGCAGACCTGGACAGGAAGATCAAGTCCTTCAACGTGGGCTCCAACCCTTACACCTGGTTCACCATGGAGGCACTGGATGAGACCTGGCAGAACCTACAGAAGATCATCCATGTGAGTATGCGCCACCTACGCAACAATCTAGCTGTACTTACCTCTGCGCTGGCGCAGGAGAGAGACCAGGAGCTGAATAAGGAGGCCAAGAGACAGGAGGAAAATGACAAGCTGCGTCTGGAGTTTGCCAAGTTTGCCAATTCCTTCCACCAGTGGCTGACTGAGACAAGGTATGTGTTTATCCTTTATTGTATTGGAACACTTTTCTTCTCCTAACATACCCCGGGATTCTTTCTAATATTTCAGATTGAAAGGTTAAAATGATGATATAGGGAATGAGAATGTCGACGATAATCCTATACAGTAGAACAACCTCGATGATAGGACACCTCTCTACAAAGGACAGTTTTTATTTCCAAAATGACCATTTTTTACTAATTAGTAACTCTCAGGTAAGAGGACGACACATCTTTCTAAAGGATACTTTAGCTCTGCAACTAGGTGTTGTCCTTTATAGAGGTAGTTCTACTGTATATCTGTAGAATAAAGGAGATTACTTTGGGCTGATAAGTTTAAGGGGGATCGGTGGATGGATGGTCTAAACCGTTGGTTTTTGACCGCTACGACCCGGGTTCGATTCCCGCATTGTGAACTTTTTTCTGTTTTAAAAAAGAAAAATGCTTCAATGGCCCCCGATTCTTGCAGAAGTCCAACCCCACCAGCGAGTGCAAGTAACCAAACAGGGCTCTGTCACATTTGTAAGTGCAAAGTCGAACTGTTTTTCACATGTGTAGATATGTGGTGCACTTACAGTAAAAAGCAGTCACTAATTACCCACCATGATTATCATGGCCTGTACCACGTGTACTAGGAATAAGCAAAAAAAGATAAGTTTAAAAGAATTATAACATTTTTCAGCAAAAATGTCTATGTTAAACCCTCTCATAATCAAAATGTACAATCCTCCTGATGTTGTACTGTACTAAACTTGTGTGTGGTGTGTCTCAGGATGTGGCTGCTGGACGGGTAAGTTTATCTCTTCTTCTTCTTTCTTATCTCCAATCAATCATATTAGGATATCAAGTTGTGACCCTTGATGGTGTCTGTTTCACAACCACCATGACTGGGTGAAGTAGAATGTCTTTGTCATTAAGACTGGAAGCACTACTCAGTGGCAGGCTGACTTAGCTCCAAAAGAAATGGCCGCCTCTGACATGAGGAACAGACCCCATGTGCAGCTGCTCCTAACATGGGAGTACAAACACTGCTTATCCTGTATCCCTGGATTAGGAGCCCTTACAGGGTACTATCAGCCGGGCCAGCTGAACCCAGGTTTTTTAGTGAGCTTGTTACTGCTCCCCTTCCTCCTTTTTCATCCGGGCTTGGGACCAGCAAAGGCAGAGTTGTTTATCTCAATGGATTGAAGTAATTGACCTGCATGGGTTTATATAGACAGTCTTTTAGTTTGTGTTTACTAAATTTTTTGTGATTCAACAAAAAGATAAACACATTGCTATTATGTACTAGAGCGCCATCTGTTATCAAATTATAAAACCATTTTAGAGGCGTATTATTCTTTTTGAAATAAAACAATTTCTACTGTCCTTACTGCGATGTAAAAATTAAAGGGAGGGCCTGGCCCTCCCTTTAATTTTTACATCGCAGTAAGGACAGTAGAAATTGTTTTATTTCAAAAAGAATAATACGCCTCTAAAATGGTTTTATAACATTGCTATTATATCAACGAATCTGCAAAAATGGCATTTATCGATAAAAAGTACAAAAACACTCATTGTCCCAAATTTATTTATTTACATCTTTTTTAAATATATTAAAATAATTTTCATTAACTTATTTTCCCCCAAATATCATCTCCTTCTACCTCCAGGTTTGAGAAGAGCTACAACCCAACCTCTTGTTATTTCAGCTCCTCCATGTTGGAAGGTTCAGGTTCCCTGGAAGCACAACTGGAGGCTACCAAGGTGAGATATACTCTACTCCGCGCAGTACCAACATCCTAACCTATTGTTTATGTCGACAGAGGAAAGGAGTAGAAGTGAAGGGACGACGCGCAGAACTTACCAGGCTGGAGGAACTGGGAGCTGTTCTGGAGGAGAGACTTATCCTGGACAACAGGTATACCGAACACAGCGCGTTGGGACTCGCGCAGCAGTGGGACCAGCTTGACCACCTGGGCATGCGCATGCAGCACAACCTGGAGCAGCAGATTCAGGCCAAGTAAGTACCATGCTGATAATGTAAGCAATTTTACAACAACACTCATGGACAATACTTGAAGAAGTGGAAAGTCTTGAATGTTCCACTGCTCATCTATTTCTTTTTTTTAAGGAGACAGAGGCAATTTTGTCCATACTTGGATATCTCGTGTGTCTTCAATAAAAATCACTGTAATATCTTTCAGAGTTATTGTCTGAATCCCAATACAAATGCTAAAAGGTACAACTTCCTCAAGTTTTGTCCATGAGTGTATCGTTCAAAGTTATTGTCTGAATCCCAATATACATGCTAAAAGGTACAACTTCCTCTAGTTTTGTCCATGAGTATATCTTTCAGAGTTATTAGCTGAGTCCCAATATACATGCTGAAAGGTACAACTTTCTCAAATTTTGTCAATGAGTGTTTCTTTCAGAGGTATTATCTGAATTCTGATATACATGCTGAAAGGTTCCTTAAGTTCTGTCCATGAGTGTATATGTATTACACTACTCGGGGAATGATAGTTAGCAGGCTCTCAACCCTTGTGTAAATTGGAAGATACCTAGTTACATATATTCAGTCTTCCCTGAAACTCAACTGTATGGCAGCTGTTGCTTAAAATGTGAACTACATTAGGATAGGAGGATGACTCCTCTTCATTGTCCCTGGCTACAGGAGACTATATTGAACAATTAAATGATGTTAAATAAATTTTTTTTACACTATTTTTTTGATAAGCAGCAAACATAAATAAATTCCGAGGATAAGTTTCTTTTATTTATATCCTCGATATATATATATCCTCGGAATTTATTTATGTTTGCTGCTTATTATACACCAGAGGATTCCACCTTATGAACTATTTTTTTGGTCATAAAATGCCCATACATGTCCATATTTTTAAATGGGGTGTATGTGTGTCTTCAGGAACCAGAGTGGAGTCTCAGAAGACGCCCTTAAGGAATTCAGCATGATGTTCAAGTAAGTGTTAACCCCAGATATGTCTAGGTAAAATTACACTGTTCATGTGATTGTAGGGGTTTGAAGTTTGTGACAATTACCAAAATAATAGGTGACACTCTTCAACTTAAAAAAAATTATTATTCAAAAAGAATTACAGAGGCTTTCAGGGGTATTTCCATCTCTACTCAGTTAAAAAATATTGTTATTTGTACCAAAAGTATCAATGTACCAATAAATGTACCAAAAGTATCAATGTACCAATAAATGTACCAAAAGTATCAATGTACCAATAAATGTACCAAAAGTATCAATGTACCAATAAATGTACCAAAAGTATCAATGTACCAATAAATGTACCAAAAGTATCAATGTACCAATAAATGTACCAAAAGTATCAATGTACCAATAAATGTACCAAAAGTATCAATGTACCAATAAATGTACCAAAAGTATCAATGTACCAATAAATGTACCAAAAGTATCAATGTACCAATAAATGTACCAAAAGTATCAATGTACCAATAAATGTACCAAAAGTATCAATGTACCAATAAATGTACCAAAAGTATCAATGTACCAATAAATGTACCAAAAGTATCAATGTACCAATAAATGTACCAAAAGTATCAATGTACCAATAAATGTACCAAAAGTATCAATGTACCAATAAATGTACCAAAAGTATCAATGTACCAATAAATGTACCAAAAGTATCAATGTACCAATAAATGTACCAAAAGTATCAATGTACCAATAAATGTACCAAAAGTATCAATGTACCAATAAATGTACCAAAAGTATCAATGTACCAATAAATGTACCAAAAGTATCAATGTACCAATAAATGTACCAAAAGTATCAATGTACCAATAAATGTACCAAAAGTATCAATGTACCAATAAATGTACCAAAAGTATCAATGTACCAATAAATGTACCAAAAGTATCAATGTACCAATAAATGTACCAAAAGTATCAATGTACCAATAAATGTACCAAAAGTATCAATGTACCAATAAATGTACCAAAAGTATCAATGTACCAATAAATGTACCAAAAGTATCAATGTACCAATAAATGTACCAAAAGTATCAATGTACCAATAAATGTACCAAAAGTATCAATGTACCAATAAATGTACCAAAAGTATCAATGTACCAATAAATGTACCAAAAGTATCAATGTACCAATAAATGTACCAAAAGTATCAATGTACCAATAAATGTACCAAAAGTATCAATGTACCAATAAATGTACCAAAAGTATCAATGTACCAATAAATGTACCAAAAGTATCAATGTACCAATAAATGTACCAAAAGTATCAATGTACCAATAAATGTACCAAAAGTATCAATGTACCAATAAATGTACCAAAAGTATCAATGTACCAATAAATGTACCAAAAGTATCAATGTACCAATAAATGTACCAAAAGTATCAATGTACCAATAAATGTACCAAAAGTATCAATGTACCAATAAATGTACCAAAAGTATCAATGTACCAATAAATGTACCAAAAGTATCAATGTACCAATAAATGTACCAAAAGTATCAATGTACCAATAAATGTACCAAAAGTATCAATGTACCAATAAATGTACCAAAAGTATCAATGTACCAATAAATGTACCAAAAGTATCAATGTACCAATAAATGTACCAAAAGTATCAATGTACCAATAAATGTACCAAAAGTATCAATGTACCAATAAATGTACCAAAAGTATCAATGTACCAATAAATGTACCAAAAGTATCAATGTACCAATAAATGTACCAAAAGTATCAATGTACCAATAAATGTACCAAAAGTATCAATGTACCAATAAATGTACCAAAAGTATCAATGTACCAATAAATGTACCAAAAGTATCAATGTACCAATAAATGTACCAAAAGTATCAATGTACCAATAAATGTACCAAAAGAAGCACCTCCCCCTTCAATTGTGCACCAGAATGATAGCCCTGTGCATCACCTTAGTAAAAAACAGTACTAGTGATGAGATAAAGAATGTGCCACACCACCAGTTTTGGCAAATTCTCGTAGGATATTCTTTAATCTAGTCCGCCCCTGTACTGATGAGGTCCAAAGCCTGAAACTCTCTGGTAAGAGAACACCTCTCCCTAAAGGAAACTTTAGCTCTGCAATTAGATATTGTCTTTCACAGGGAGTCCTTCTACTGCATATAATATGATGGGAAATTTCATTGTTAACACAAAGCAATAACGCGCCATCTATATACAGTTAAACCTGTCGCCCCCTCTTGGGACCCACCAAAATAGGGTGCTATAGAAAGAAGATGCTATAAACAGGTCACTTTTAATGTAAAATGTTTACATTTTAATGTTTAAAATCAGGCGCTATAGAGAGGAAGGCGCTATTTAGAAGGGGGTGCTATAGACAGGTTTAACTGTATATAAAATGAAAAGATTTAAAAGCACAAATGTTTCTTTTATACACAAAATTTCATTGTATCACTATAGCTAGTATAGACAATGAAGACTATGCCATGTAGAAGTAACCATCTCAAATGGCTGGTACTCAGTCATTGGATGGAATGGACAGTAGTTTGTTGTTTGTTGTTGTTGTTTCTTATCCCCTTGTGTAAAGATTACACGAATTCCAAGAGTTCATGCTCCTCGAGCTGTTTTATGATGAGCAGCGGCCTATCCCAAAGGTCCTGTTTAGTTCATCTAATGCAAGCCAAAATGTGTTCTGGAGCTGCAGGTACCAAACTACATTTTGGGCAAGTGGGATAAATTTTGTTATTATTTTCTATCTTCAATGGCTTGAGATGGCCTGTTCTAAATCTTGTTAGTGTTGTTTGATGCTGTCTATTTCTGATGTTCAGAGCTCCTCCTGGGTTTACTCCACTGTACCAACTGTGCTTAGGTGGGATCCTCCAGTTCTTGTTTATTTTTGTTTTGGCTATTGTTTCTATTTCTTTAAAAGTAAGTTTATTTTTCTGTGGCAAGTGTTCTTTTGTGCCTTTTTTCGCTAGCACATCAGCAGCTTCATTGCCTTCAATGCCAACATGTGAGGGTATCCATTGAAGTTTATCAATGGGAAGCATTTTAAATGGATGTGTCTCCAGGATTGGTGGTGAGCCAAACGAAGGATGTTGTTAGGTTTAATTGGTCAATTTAGGTCAGGGTTCCCCCACTTTTACTGATTAGTATTAAGACTACTTCTCACTTCCTATCTCCTAATTGTATTAATGTAGCTACATTATCTGTTGTTGTCAGCCACACATCCCTTCACAGACATTGGTTCTTTAGAATACAATACAGTAAAACCCCTCTATAGTGAACCCCAATGGGACAGAGCTTTTGGTTCACTATAGCCACGGTTCACTATAGCCACGGTTTGGCTATTTTTTTTTACTTTTCAAAAATTTTAGACCGTATAATTAAAAAACAGCCATCACTTTATTTTAATTCCCTTAATTGACTAATTTCCTTATATTAATACTGAATAATAATAGAAATCATTAGATAATAGGTTCTTCTTATGATTAACATACATGTACCTCTATGTCTAAGTTAAAAATCAAGACAAATCCTAGGCAAAGTTTTATTAAATATATAATTAAAGTTATGAAATGATTTTAAAACATTATTATCACATATATATATATTATATAATACAATTTTTACTTGAAAAAATGGCTCTAATACCTTGTAGTTTCAAAGCATTCTTCCAAGCATTGCACCATTCAAATAAAGTTAGTGTTTTTCTTCCATTTCATGTTTCCCCATATTCTTCTAGGTCTAGATTTCGTTTTTTTTTTTTTAACCTGCCATGCAAAGCATTTCTGACTTTAAAATCACCATAGTTAATGGCATAAAAATAATTTTTGTTTCATCACGGGACCGTTTATTTGGACTTTTTTTTTTAGCCCTAAAACGTACGATCGCGATCGCGGCAAAAGTTGAAGTTGATTCCTCTTTGTAACAATTTTTAATAACTTTATATTTTATCTTTTATAATAGAAAAGTTATATTCTCTTATTTTAATATGTTCTTAACATTTTGCCTATGTTGTTTCACTTTGAAAAGTTCTGAAAATGGCCTTTTTTTTTTTTAATGAAATAATGCTTTTGTTTTTAAAATGCCTTTGTTTTCTTCATTTTGGAAGCCATTTGCATTTTTTATATTTCAAATTTAATGGATGCAAAGATATTCTAATTAATAAAAAGTATAATGTGTAAAAATTTATACAACATACAGCAAAAATAAAGTGCAAAAATCAAACAAACAATGCCGCTAAATTTATTGTTTTGAAATCGCGATCCGCGAGCTTTAAACATGCTCAAAATTTTGTTTTTTAATTTTTTTTTAATTACAATTCTAAGTTCGTTATAAGCATAGTATTTTTAATAGATTTTATCATTTTGGGACCCGAAATAGGTTCGTTATAGGGGTAGTTCGTTATTCTAAAAATCGCAAAGTTCGTTATAACGATGGTATTTTCAATGGAATGGAATTGGGAATCGGCGTGGGTTCGTTATAAGGGAAGGTTCGTTATATCCAGGGTTCGTTATAGCGGGGTTTTACTGTATAATGCGGCTTATGATTGTAGAACCACATTTGAAAATTATCCTGCATGTGTTTCTTTTGAACGAAAAATCTAAATTTATTTTAAGGAGAAATAACGATTATTTCTAACCTTAGGGATGAAGTATGAAAGGATGAATGGTGAAGAGTAATTATAAACGGAAAAATAAAAGTGTCCAGGGATGGGAATAACATAAACATAGGTTCTTGTTGACTCAAGCCATTTTGTTGTTACAAGTAGTAAGATACTTGTGTTCTGAAATTGCTTTTTGGCTGGAGTAGAAAAACTCAACCTGCTACATTCAAGGAAACCTGTAAATACAAATATGACACAAGGGGGGTGGGAAGGAAGGCACTTACACCGGTATTGTCTATCAACCGAGTTTAAACAATGATAAACTGAAAAATATTTTACCTTCTTAAAACTCAACATACGAGAGAAAACCTCTTAAAATGAACGATATGTCCAAAGATGGGAGATTCCTGTCTAAAAGCTACTGACTTTATACATTTATCCTGATTTACTGAGAAAATTGTTGTGCCAATATTCTGGGATGGCTGCCTATTTATAATATAATGTACAGAACTCTTGGATCTAAACCTATAGTGTTGATGTGGTGATCTGTGTGGTTGGACTTTAGACATCAGAGCTAAAAGTGTCTTGTTTAATCTAAATTTTGAGTTGGGTGTAGCTAAGCTGTAAAATTCCCTCTATAAGCTGGGAATTTTTTTTTTTTTTTTTTAATTATTATCTCTAGTATACGTGGTACAGGCCATGACAATCATGGTGGATTGTAGTTAGCGACTGATTTTACTGTAAGTATATCACATCTCTACATATGGAAAACAGTTAAACTTTTTTACTTACAAGTATGCCAAAGCCCCATTTGATTACCTGCACTCAATGGTGGGATTGGATTTTTTGCAAGAAAGGAAGAAAACTGGACTTTGTTAAGGTACAATATTTGGATTAGAGATTAGAATCATAATGTTCTATTTGCCATCTATTGTTAAAATTATTATTACAAATTAGTGTAATAAATTGTGCGGGACATTTTGATAACAGTGTCATTACCATCTAAAGTATTTAATGCCTGTTGTTGTTTCTTATCCTCTTGTGCAAAGATTACACAAATTCAATGACTCCATGCTTCTCAAGATGTTTGATAAGCAGCGGCCTTTTCCAAAGGTCCTGTTTAGTGCATCTAATTGATTGTCTGTATTGAATGTCTGAATATGGTAGCAATGCTGTTACCTAAAGAACTCATTGTTGTTATCAGGTTTATTTATTTAAGATTCACCCAGTGAATGAGTCCTGACAGCAGAGGATGGTGTGTACAGACACTTTGACAAGGAGAGGTGCGGCAAACTGAACCACCAGGCCTTCAAGAGCTGTCTGAGGGCCCTGGGCTACGACCTGCCCATGGTGGAGGAAGGCCAGGACGACCCGGAATTCTCCGCTATCCTGGATGTGGTGGACCCCAACCGCGACGGTGCCGTCTCCCTGCAGGAATACATGGCCTTCATGATCTCCCGGGAGACAGAGAACGTCTCCTCATCAGAAGAAGTGGCTAATGCCTTCCGTGCCATCACAGCTGCCCCAGACAGGCCATACGTCACCGCTGAGGAACTCTATGCTGTGAGTACTGGCTGCTTCATCACTGAAATCTCTGTTAGGCATCGCTTATATCTTGAGAGTGTTATGTTCACTTTTGTTGGTTTTTCTTTCTCTTTTGGATACTTATCTCTTAAAAGTGACACTCTCACCCTTTTCCAAAATAGTAGGAACTACTTTTTAAATGTTAAAAAATGTTGATTTGAAATATATTTTACCACAACATTAAATATGCAACTTTTAAGTAATATGTAAATAAGGAAATAGTAAAAAAATATAATAAGGAAATGTAAAAAAATAGAAAAATGTAAATTAAAAAATTGTTTATTTTTTATTATCATTTTACACTCAGACAAAACTTAAGGGTGTTTCATATTTTGATGTCCCCTGGTTGTCTTGTTTGTTTGGAGACAGAAGTAATATTGTTCACACATCTCATGTGTATTCAATAAAAGTCACTGTAATATCTTTCAGATTTGTCTGAATCTCAATATACATGCTAAAAGGTACAACTTCCTTAAGCTTTGTAATGAGTGATGCATAGGAAAACCTGTGATTTATAATGGAAAGAATAAGAGCGAGGGATAAACAGTTTTTATTGTCATTACTTTAAAACACGAGGTTTCATAATCTATTGGTTCATCTACAGGTGTGGATGACAGGTGTATTTAGAATTCCTTCCACCTTGTAGGAGAACTAAGATGTTGAAATCTTGTGCTTTGAAGTCTCACTTGTTGATATCGCGTGAAGTCTAAAGACCAACAGAGATATAGTTGGCGACTTTAGTACAGTGGTTACACATTAGGAGAGTGATTGAAAGAAGCGTGGACGCCGTGTGGAGGCGCTGCATGAAAATAAACTGACCAATGGGAATTGTCTACCTCAACCGTCAGTCTTCATCCTTGTTTATACTTTAAGACTGCCTTTGTTTTTACTGCTGTGTGCGGTTGTTCTGTTGTTGTTGTTGTTGTTTCTTATCCTCTTGTGTAAAGATTACACCAATTCCATTAGTTCATGATCTCATGGAATGGGGTATATGGGTGCAGTTTTCGTTGATCATGGCACCATGATCCAAGCACACTTTGGTGAAAGTTTGACTTTGCCTGTAATTTGAGACCGTTCCTAACATGGAATCCTTTGCTGCCGACTCTAACACGAGTACAGACACAGCTCCTTTGTATTCCTGGAGTGAGACCCTTGTTGAGGACCATCAAATGAGTCAGTTGAACTCAGGATTTTTTAGAGAGGGAGTGTCCCTCCTGGTTACAGCATCAAGTCTACCAGAACAAGACTTGATACGATCGTGTTGTTCTTGTGTTGTGGTTGTTGTGGTCTTGTGTTGAGTTCGTGTTGCGGTTCTTATATCCTCAACATGTATACTTATAATTAAACATATATTTATACACCTATCCCCTGATTTACACGGTACTTTTTTTACACATTTTCGCTTTTACAAGGTTTTCCAAATAAGTTTTTTTTTTGTTTTTATCGCACTATACTAAATGCTACTGTGATTGAACACATGCGCTGTGTACACATCTCATGAGGAATCCCGAGCTTATGTGCTGACTACATATTTTAACCTGTCAATGCATTTTATTTTTATTTCTGTGTACACCTATCCCCCGATTTACACGTTTTTCTCAGGAACGTATCTACCGTGTAAATCGGAGGATAGGTGTACAATCACTTAGTTTTCTCTTCTTTTAAAACACCGACCTACAACAGAGAGAAAGAAGGGGTATTGACAGCTGCCTGATGTGTGCAGAACCTCACCAAGTCCATGGCAGACTATTGCGTGGCCCGCATGAAGCCGTACCTAGATCCTCGCACAGGACATCCCATCCCCCAGGCTTACGACTACCTGGACTTTACCCGCACCCTGTTCCAGAATTGAAGAAGCTGCTTGTTGTTCCCAGAGATAAATATTTATATATATATATATATCAGAAGTATGGATTATATATGTTTATTTGGTGGTTGTTTGTACCCCCGCTTCTCCTCTCTTCTCCCGCCCCTTTTTTTCAGCTATTTTTACAACCTCATTATAAAACACTGCCTATATCCCCTGCCTCTAGGTGTGTCAAACCAACTTAATATACTGACAATATCTTTTAGTATGTTTTTTTATCTATTTTTTTAGACCAATTTTATTTTTTATTATAGTGTTTTAATTGTGTGAGCTATTTTTTTAGGTTTTATTGAATTATGATACAACATTTCTTTTTTTTCTCTAATATCCCCCAAGTTGACAATTGTTCTCTATCCCTCCACGTTGTTTCTCTCACAAACACCCTCTCTATATAGACTTACTTCAATCTTTTTGGAAAAGTTTTATTTTTCTAGTTGTTGTCTGATGCTACAGCTTTGCGTGCGTGCCTGCGCGCTATTGCTGCTTTCTTTCTCTTCAACCTAGAATCTAACTATCTAGAATATTGGTGAAGAATTAAAGATTTTTTTTTTCCCTCTCTCTTTAAATCTCTTGTCTCTCTTTTTTTGTATGTGTTGTGTGTTTCATTCATTCCTCAATGATAAGGTCATGTAGAAAAATGCAGTGGGAAGACTGATAAGACATAATTTAGATTATAGATTAGAAATACAAGGTCTTCTTCTTTCTTATCTCAAAGCCATGATAATCATGGTGGGTAGTTAACGACTGCTTTTACTGTAAGCGCACCACATGTCTACTCATGTTGCACTTACAAATGTGCCAGAGCCCCGTTTGGTTACTTGCACTCGCTGGTGGGGTTGGACTTTTGCAAGAATCGGGGGCCATTGGAGAAATACAAGGTAATAAGACCTAATCTAAATAGTTTGTGGTGTTTAGATAATAACACTGTCACCGAAATGTCACACAATTTATTTATTTGGATTTGGTCTTATTACCTTGTGTTTATAATCTACTAGCCGAATGACCCGGGCAACGCCCGTGTTTTACCCAATTGAATGTTTTGATTCAAATACTATTTGTTACAATTATAATTTGGCGCCTTAAATAAATGCATATGTTAGTTAATAACTATAGCCTATGTGCTTTATCTGTCTATGTACTGTTGGCTTCCGTAGGCGTCTCTTACTGGGTAAAAGAAAGAGAGGATTCCATTTGGTTATTAACTAATATATGCATTTATTTAAGGAGCGACCCGCTCCAACACAATAGTTACAAAAACGAAAAAGTGAGTGGGGGGGCAAAGGTGGCGTGATCGTAGCCAACCAATAGGAGGGCGCCATTCCAAAAAAAAGCAAACCGTGACAGAGTTGATTGATTAGGAGATGAAGAATGACGCTCGTAACTGTATATAGAATAATCTAAATTGTGCCTTATCAATTTAGATTATAAAAAAAAATTTTAATATCAACACCTGACCTTTTTATTTTTTTTCTATTATTTTTTCACAAGTTAAGCGTATTTATGCAATTTTGGCCTTAAATACTTATTTTTTGGTTTCTCAAGAAGCCACTGGGACCAAAAATCTTTAATCATTAACAGATCAAATTTGAAAATATTTGTCACAAAGTCAACTTGATGGCTGCTAACAACAACACTATATGAAAGGCATGTTTTTTATAATGGTTGTTTATCGAGTGATTTCTCAAAGATATACACACAAGGTAATAAGACCAAATCCAAATAAATAGTGTGTGACGTTTCGATAACAGTGTTGTTACCATCTTCATACAAAAGTATTGAATGAGAAATTTTACCACAGCATGGGTTTTTTTACACTTTTAATTCTAAGATTAATATTCTGTGTTTCTCAGATAACTATCTTCTTCTTATCTGTTATCTTGTTTACACACTTGATAACAGTTAACTATTTAAACCATGCTGTGGTAAAATTTCTCATTCAGTACTTTTGTCTGAAGATGGTAACAACGCTGTTACCGAAACGTCATACACTATTTATTTATTTGGATTTGGTCTTATTACCTTGTGTTTATAATCTATAATCCAAATTGTGCCTTATCATCAAAGTATACAGTTAAACCTGTCTATAGCGCCCCCTCTAAATAAAGCCTCCCTCTCTTATAGCGCCCGATTTTAAATACTTAGCATGATGCGATTTACATTAAAAGTTTTTTTTTTTGCTTATCCCTATTACACGTGGTACAGGCCATGATAATCATGGTGGGTAGTTAGCGACTGCTTTTTACTGTAAGCGCACCACATGTCTACACATGTGAAAGCAGTTCGACTTTGCACTTACAAATGTGCCAGAGCCCCGTTTGGTTACTTGCACTCGCTGGTGGGGTTGGACTTTTGCAAGAATCGGGGACATTGGAGCATTTTTTTTTTTAAACAGAAAAAGTGTCCAATGCGGGGATCGAACCCGGGTCGTAGTGGTCGTAAACCAAACGGTTTAACCAGCCTTCCACCGACCCCCCCACATTAAAAGTGACCTGTCTATAGCACCCCCTCTTTATAGCACCCTATTTTGGTGAGTCCCAAGAGGAGGCGCTATAGACAGGTTTAACTATATATTGCCACCTGGAAAGTTAGGAAAGACAAATATCAGGATTTATATAAAAAATAGACACTTCGGCCAGTTGGAGTTTTTTATTTTCTCAACGTTTCGACAAAAATCTTTTGTCTTCGTCAGGAGAAGTAAATAAAAATAAAGCATTTGGCAAGGCGTTAAAATTTGTTCTGAGATTGTAAGGGCGTTCTCACGTGATTTTTCGAATTTAGTACAACATCTAAAGTGTGAGTCAAAAACAAATATTAAACTCGTCAAAGACTATGATCTTGGGAATAAAAATATATAATAATAAAATCATAATAAATTAAGTAAAAAGAAATAAATAAAGTAATATAACAATTTCAAAGATTATTATATAGGTTTCTAATTATTATGTCCAATTTTTATCTAGCTTATTAACTACTTTTTAAATTTAAAAATGAAGCATATTGTTGCGGAATAACTTCAAAAGTATTTTTTATATAAATATGAATGCCGGCCAGGAAGCCTCTATCTTTACAATAAATATCAGGATGACACAGCAATTTATTTAAGAACAAACTATAATTGATAAAATACAAGATAAGCAAAGAAGGAAATATATTGATACTCTATAATACACTGCGGCCTGTGATTGTAAAACGACACTTGAAGTTACACCGCATGAGTTTCTTTTAACAAAAAATCAAAATTTTATTTTAAGGTGAAATATCGATCATTTCTAACCTTTTTGGATGAGGTATGAAAGGATGAATCAAGTACTTAACTATAATATGTTATTGGACTTCTTTTAAAATGTTACAAATTCCTAACTCTGGTCCATAGAGGGCTATCAGGTATATGTAAGGTCTTTTCATAGGAATTAAGATTGGAATCTTAAAATATAACAACATATTTCATGAGAGGGATACCTCTTTACAAGCTTGAGGAACATGGATTCATGGAACTTGTACAAACTTTGTAGAACGACATTTGAAAATTATCCCGCATGTGTTTCTTTTGAAGGAAAAATCAAAATTTATTTTAAGGAGAAATAACGATTATTTCTAACCTTAGGGATGAAGTATGAAAGAATGAATTGTGAAGAGTAATGATAAACGGAAAAATAAAAGTGTCCAGGGATGGGAAACTTTGCACAAGGGGATAAGAAACAATAACCTCTACGATAGGGAACAATTTGGATTATAGATTATAAACACAAGGTAATAAGACAAAATCCAAATAAATAAATAGTGTGTGACATTTCGGTAACAGCGTTGTTACCATCTTCAGACAAAAGTGCTATATGAGAAAAATATCGCAGTATGTTTTATTAAATAAGTTACTGTTATCAAGTATTATTTTAGGTTTCTCAGGTCTTCTATTTAAATTTGGGGGTTGGTAGAAGGATGGTCTAAACCGTTGGTTTTCGACCGCTACGACCCGGGTTTGATTCCCGCATTGGGCACTTTTTTTGGATAATAAAAAAAATTGCTCCAATGGCCCCCGATTCTTGCAAAAGTCCAATCCCACCAGTGAGTGCAAGAAACCAAACAGGGCTCTGGCACATTTTTAAGTGCAAAGTCAAACAGTTTTTCACATGTGTAGACATGTGGTGTACTTACAGTAAAAGCAGTCGCCTTCTAACCACAATTATCATGGCTTGTAACAAGTGTACTAGGGATAAGCAAAAAAACATGCTATGATATTTTTTCTCATTCAGCATTTTTGTCTGAAGATGGTAACAACACTGTTACATCGCACACTATTTATTTATTTGGATTTGGTCTTATTACCTTGTGTTATTAACCTCTCTACAATGGACAGTTTTATAAAATAATAAATTAAATGACTTCTGAGGATAAGTTTTTTTGCTGTATTATATATTCTTCTCAAGCTTTTGGGTTATACAAACCTTTCTAGACCTTTGGGATAGGCTGCTGCTTATCATGAAACAGCTCAAGGAACATGGACTCATGGAATTTGTGTAATCTTTACACAAGGGGATAAAAAATAACAACAATAAACCCTTCTAATGGAGGGTTGTAAGTTTCTACAGTTGTAACCAAACGGGGCTCTGGCACATTTGTAAGTGCAAAGTCGAACTGCTTTCCACCTGTGTAGACATGTGGTGCACTTACAGTAAAAGTAGTCGCCTACTTCTAACCACCATAATTATCATAGGGGGTCGGTGGAAGGATGGTCTAAACCGTTGGTTTTCGACCCCTACGACCCGGGTTCGATTCCTGCATTGGACACTTTTTTTCTGTAAAAAAAAAAAATGCTCCAATGGCCCACGATTCTTGCAAAAATCCAACCCCACCAGCAAGTGCAAGTAACCAAATGGGGCTCTGGCACATTTGTAATGGCACATTTGTAAGTACAAAGTCGAACTGCTTTTCACATGTGTAGACATGTGGTGTACTTACAGTAAAAGCAGTCGCCTACTTCTACCCACCATGGCCTGTACTACGTGTACTAGGGATAAGAAAAAAACAGGAGTATATGATATATCATATAGAAGGATTTGTAAAACCCAAAAGCTTGAGAAGAAACTATAAAATAAAGCAATCCTCAGATGTTTTAGGTATTATTTTATACATATTGCATAGAATTTTACTTTCGAAAGGACAGTTTACATTTCCAAATTGCCATTCTCACTAATAAAAAAACTCTCCGGTAAGAGGACACCTCTCTCCCTAAAGAACACTTTACCTCTACAAATAGGTGTTGTCCTTTACAGAGAGGTAGTTCTACTGTAATAAGGTAACTTCAATAAAGAAAAAGGCCAACTCTCCTGTCAAAATAGATGTCAAAGCTAGGCGTCATCTATTGACCGTCACGGCAAACTAGCGGTCTCGGGTCGGTGACAAAGCCACAACACCAGCTTTGGCAAACTGAGAAGACTCCACCTAGAGACCATGGTTTCGGGCTAATGGCCCTCGTCAGCCTAGGGCGGACTTTTTTCCATGAGATCTACAAGAAATCTAATGGAATCCTCACAATCTGCCAAAGAGGTGTTTAATGTCTATTTTGATGGAAGAGGTGACCTTTATAGATATATATCCTCCTGGCAAATTTTCAATTTTTAATAAAGAAGTCATTTCACATTTGAGGAAAATAGCATCCAAGAATTTTTTCATGGAATCCAGGGAAATTTTTTTAAGTGTAAATCTTTTATTAACTCAAGTTTTCAGGCTTTGGAGTCCTACAAGAGTATTTCTAACCAACTATAATGTAGACACATTTGAAAATAAATATCTGCATTCATACTACACTAATTAACTTTTGTGAGAAGCCGCTGCTTATCATAAAACAGCTCGAGGAGAATGAACTCATGGAATTTGTGTAATCTTTATACAAGGGGATAAGAAACAACAACAAAACTTTAGGAAGTAGAAAGTCTTTGATGTCGCCACTCATCTATTTTTTTTTAAGAAGACTGGAGGCAATTTTGTTTACACTTGCTTATCTTGTGTGTCTTCAATACAGGTTACTGTATATCGATACAAGAGACTAAGGCCTAATCCAAATAATTTAGTAGCGTGGGATGTTTCAGTAACAGCATTGTTAATGAGTTGGATGGAGTAATGTTGTAAATGAATGGAGTAGACAACATCACAGTGGGCTCCTCATCCAGCATGCAGTCATGGGGCCGGAAGTGAAGGTGCACTAGCCTGAAGACAAATGAAAACCACGCACATAGGAACATCGTTACCTCGGTTTAGGGGTGGTTCCCAGGAAGGGTGAGACTAAGGGGGAGTCCTGGGACCACTCTGGTCAATCGGGCAGCATGGAAACCTTGCTCTCTCCTATCCTACTGGTCTCTGTGTCTGGGTACCTCCCTGTCTGGGCTTAGAGCCCCAGTTTATATCCTAATGGTAACGTCAGAGAGGTAGGAGTCCGCGTCCAATCAGGAACTGCCATCACTAGTATGTTTATAAATCTCTCTATATTATATATTTATAATTGTATGAAATTCTACTGTCCTCATAGCTTATGTCCATAGTTCTTATAAAATACCCATTCCAAGAGTCTTGCAACAGTATCACTATTAAAGGAAGATCGAAAAATGCAATATTACAACAGTATGGTAGATTAAACTGGCGAAACCGCTGGGAGGGTTCACCACTGATGAGCCAGGCCCTCCCTTTAATTTTTCCATTGCAGTAAGGGCTGTTGAAATTGTTTAATTTCAAAAAGAATTAACGTGTCTAAAATAGTTTCTAAATTTCATAAATCTATCTTGTTTATAAAACAAGGTAATAAGACCAAATCCAAATAAATAATTAGTGTGTGACTATGCTGTTACCGAAAGGTCACACACTATTTATTTATTTGGATTTGGTCTTGTTGCCTTATTTTATAATCTATAATCCAAATTGTGCCTTATCAATCTCTCTTGTTTATATTATCCTTCCCAGCTCAAACACACTGACTCTTTCTCTCCCAGGTATCCTTTTTATTGGTGTTATTTTGCAGTTACACATGGTTTTACTGTTTTTATATACAACATATATCATAGATGTATACATTTATTTTGATTGTTAGAGCAAACCTAGCAGCAACAATAGGTTAAGTTATAGTTAAACCAAAGGAATATTTCTCTCTGATAGCTAAAGGAGACACAGCGAAGTAATATAGTTTTGTAATGATAATATATACAAAAGAACTAGGAGTGGAAGATTGTGTGATTACCTAGTCAATATGAAGTTTACAAGGTTTTACCTCAATAATACTGAAATCAAGCTGAAAACTGAAGCAACCCAAGAAAATGATGCAAAATATGGCCCCTGTTTAAAGACCGTGCATTGTAAAATCTCAAGAATCAGGACGGCTCCACAACTTCAAGATATGGAATCTGGTTTTAAAGGCCGCAAGTTGCTAAGGTTCAAGGAATTGATCAGAGAGACTCCACAGCTATACAAGATCGTTGCTGGTGTCAAGGCCGCACATTGTGAAGGCTCAAGGAATTGATCAGGGGGGCTCCACAACTACACGATATGGTGGTGTCAGAGGCCGCACGTTGCTAAGGCTCAAGGAATTGATCAGGGCGGCTCCACGACTCCAAGATATGGCTGCTGGTGTCACAGGCCGCACGTTGCTAAGGCTCAAGAAATTGATCAAGGCGGTTCCACAACTACACGATATGGCTGCTGGTGTCAAAGGCCGCACGTTGCTAAGACTCAAGGAATTTATCAGGGCGGTTCCACAACTACACGATATGGCCGCTGGTGTCAAAGGCCGCACGTTGCGAAAGCTCAAGGAATTGATCAGAGCAGCTCCACAACTACACGATATGGCTGCTGGTGTCAAAGGCCGCACGTTGCTAAGACTCAAGGAATTGATCAGGGCGGCTCCACAACTACACGATATGGCTGCTGGTGTCAAAGGCCGCACATTGCGAAGGCTCAAGGAATTGTTCAGGGCGGTTCCACGACTACACGATATGGCCGCTGGTGTCAAAGGCCGCACATTGCGAAGGCTCAAGGAATTGATCAGGGCGGTTCCACGACTACACGATATGGCCTCTGTTGTCATAGGCCGCACATTGCGAAGGCTCAAGGAATTGATCAGGGGGGTTCCACAACTACACGATATGGCTGCTGGTGTCAAAGGCCGCACATTGCGAAGGCTCAAAGAATTGATCAGGGCGGCTCCGCAACTACACGATATGACTGCTGGTGTCAAAGGCCGCACGTTGCTAAGGCTCAAGGAATTGATCAGGGCGGCTCCACAACTACACGATATGACTGCTGGTGTCAAAGGCCGCACGTTGCTAAGACTCAAGGAATTGATCAGGGCGGCTCCACAACTACACGATATGGCTGCTGGTGTCAAAGGCCACATGTTGCTAAGACTCAAGTAATTGATCAGGGTGGTTCCACAACTACACGATATAGCCGCTGGTGTCAAAGGCCGCACATTGCGAAGGCTCAAGAAATTGATCAGGGCGGCTCCACGACTGCACGATATGGCTGCTGGTGTCAAAGGCCGCATGTTGCGAAGGCTCAAGGAATTGATCAGGGCGGCTCCACAACTACACGATATAGCTGCTGGTGTCAAAGGCCGCACATTGCGAAGGCTCAAGGAATTGTTCAGGGCGGTTCCACGACTACACGATATGGCCGCTGGTGTCAAAGGCCGCACATTGCGAAGGCTCAAGGAATTGATCAGGGCGGTTCCACGACTACACGATATGGCCTCTGTTGTCATAGGCCGCACATTGCGAAGGCTCAAGGAATTGATCAGGGGGGTTCCACAACTACACGATATGGCTGCTGGTGTCAAAGGCCGCACATTGCGAAGGCTCAAAGAATTGATCAGGGCGGCTCCGCAACTACACGATATGACTGCTGGTGTCAAAGGCCGCACGTTGCTAAGGCTCAAGGAATTGATCAGGGCGGCTCCACAACTACACGATATGACTGCTGGTGTCAAAGGCCGCACGTTGCTAAGACTCAAGGAATTGATCAGGGCGGCTCCACAACTACATGATATGGCTGCTGGTGTCAAAGGCCACATGTTGCGAAGGCTCAAGTAATTGATCAGGGTGGTTCCACAACTACACGATATGGCCGCTGGTGTCAAAGGCCGCACATTGCGAAGGCTCAAGAAATTGATCAGGGCGGCTCCACGACTGCACGATATGGCTGCTGGTGTCAAAGGCCGCATGTTGCGAAGGCTCAAGGAATTGATCAGGGCGGCTCCACAACTACACGATATAGCTGCTGGTGTCAAAGGCCGCACATTGCGAAGGCTCAAGTAATTGATCAGGGCGGCTCCACGACTGCACGATATGGCTGCTGGTGTCAAAGGCCGCATGTTGCGAAGGCTCAAGGAATTGATCAGGGCGGCTCCACAACTACACGATATAGCTGCTGGTGTCAAAGGCCGCACGTTGCGAAGGCTCAAGGAATTGATCAGGGCGGCTCCATAACTACACGATATGGCTGCTGGTGTCAAAGGCCGCACGTTGCTAAGGCTCAAGAAATTGATCAGAGCGGTTCCACAACTACACCATATGGCTGCTGGTGTCAAAGGCCGCACGTTGCTAAGGCTCAAGAAATTGATTAGAGCGGTTCCACAGCTGCACGATATGGCTGCTGGTGTCAAAGGCCGTACGTTGCTAAGGTTCAAGGAATTGATCAGAGAGACTCCACAGCTGTACAAGATCGTTGCTGGTGTCAAAGGTCGCACGTTGCTAAGGCTCAAGAAATTGATCAGAGCGGTTCCACGACTACACGATATGGCTGCTGGTGTCAAAGGCCGCACGTTGCTAAGACTCAAGGAATTGATCAGGGCGGCTCCACAACTACACGATATGGCTGCTGGTGTCAAAGGCCGCAAGTTGCTAAGGATCGAGGAATTGCTCAGAGAGACTCCACAGCTGTACAAGATCGTTGCTGGTGTCAAAGGCCGTACGTTGCGAAGGCTCAAGGAATTGATCAGGGCGGCTCCACCACTGCACAATACGGCCGCTGGTGTCAAAGGCCGCACGTTGCAAAGGCTCAAGAAAATAATATAGCTATATTAATCAATTTTTAAATTTAATTCTTGACGTCTCACTGACCCTCTGTCACTCTTCTAAGGGGAATGATTCTTCCGGAGGGTGACATAGTTACTGAAACATTGGGAATTAAATTTAAAAATTGGTTAATGTAGCTATATCTTATCAAAATACGAAACTATTATAGACGCGTATGATTCTTTTAAAAATAAAACAATTTTATACTGTCCTTACTGCAATGGAAAAATTAATGGGAGGGCTATATCTTATCCAAACAAACTCCCAACCAACAAATTGTATATTCAAAACAAGAAAATAATGTTATTAAAAAATTAAATACCACTGTATAAACAGCAGTACTTTAAACTGGTAGATGAAACTGGCGAACTTGCTGAAAGGGTTTACAACTGATGAGCCAGGCTCTCCCATTAATTTATCATTACAGTAAGAGCAATAGAAAATTATTTTATTAAAAAAAAAAAATCATACGTATCAAAAATAGTTTAAATTTATCATAACAGACGGTATGCTAATGCATAATGCAACACTTCTTATAGGCCAAGTTTGTTTAACATGCCTACTGATTCAGGTTTTCTACTGATGTTTGGAATTTCAGGTTTTTTTTTAGATAGATACTCAAGAAAATATATAGTAAAACGACATTTGAAAATTTATCCCGCATGTGTTTCTTTTGAACTAAAAATCGAAACTTATTTTAAGAATTCTTAGGGATGAAGTAGGAAACGATGAATTGTGAAGAGTAATGATAAACGGAAAAATAAAGTGTCCAGGGATGGGAATCGAACCCACTGTTCCGCTTACCGGGCAGATGCCATGTCCACTAGGCTACCCTGGACATATTTTTCCGTTCGTAAATATTATATGAGGTAATTACCTCGTTCATTCGATTCCCATCCCTGGACACTTTTATTTTTCCGTTTATCATTACTCTTCACAATTCATCCTTTCATATTTCATCCCTAAGGTTAGAAATAATCGTTATTTCTCCTTAAAAATAAATTTCGATATTTCGTTTAAAAGAAACGCATGCGGGATAATTTTCAAATGTCGTTTTTACAATCATAAGCCGCATTATATTGTATTAAAAATAACAACTCTTATATAACAAATTGGTTTGACATACCTACAGACTCAAGTTTTCTAATCATGATGATAGAGGTTGTGTGTGTGCCTGGCCGGCATTCATAGTTCTTAGAATTAAAGATCCTTCAACCAGTAAGTCCTTTTATTATCTCGAAGTTTCAACAAAAATCTTTTGTCCAAGTCAGGAGCAAATAAAAAATAAAGCATTTGGCAAGGTGTCAAAATTATTCTCTGTGAGGGCCGAGGAGTATCTTTAAAGTTTTCTAATAATAATTAAAATTTCAGGTTGTTTTTTTTAGAATGAAGGACTCCATGAAAATCTTGTTTATAGAAATAAATCGATAATCCATTGTATTAAAAACAGCGTCCAGTTTATTTGACATGCCTACAGACTCTCAAAACTGCAGTAAAAAAACCAGGACATCGTTTGAAGATAAGCAGAAGATGATAGGCTGGGAAATTGATAGTCTTCTCCACGTGGCTCCAAGTCTTAAGTCCACATGACCAAGGTCCCTTCCTCATTCTTTTACAGCGTCGTTCAAGACACACTCCTTAATTTATATGCACTCGCCGGTCGTCTTTTTTTTCAAGAAGACAGAGGCTGTTCACACTTGGTTATCTCGTGTGTCTTCAATAAAGGTTACTGTAATATCTTTCAGAGTTATTGTCTCAATCCCGATATACATGCTAAAAGGTACAACTTCCTTAAGTTTTGTCCATGAGTGTATATAAGTGTGTCTTCAATAAAGGTCACTGTAATATCTTTCAGAGTTATTCTCTGAATCCCGATATACATGGTAAAAGGTACTACTTCCATAAGTTTTGTCCATGAGTGTATATATGTGTGTCTTCAATAAAGGTCACTGTAATATCTTTCAGAGTTATTCTCTGAATCCCGATATACATGGTAAATGGTACAACTTCCTTAAGTTTTGTCCATGAGTGTATATATGTGTGTCTTCAATAAAGGTCACTGTAATATCTTTCAGAGTTATTCTCTGAATCCCGATATACATGGTAAATTGTACAACTTCCTTAAGTTTTGTCCATGAGTGTATATATGTGTGTCTTCAATAAAGGTCACTGTAATATCTTTCAGAGTTATTCTCTGAATCCCGATATACATGCTAAAAGGTACAACTTCCTTAAGTTTTGTCCATGAGTGTATATATGTGTGTCTTCAATAAAGGTCACTGTAATATCTTTCAGAGTTATTCTCTGAATCCCGATATACATGGTAAATGGTACAACTTCCTTAAGTTTTGTCCATGAGTGTATATATGTGTGTCTTCAATAAAGGTCACTGTAATATCTTTCAGAGTTATTCTCTGAATCCCGATATACATGCTAAAAGGTACAACTTCCTTAAGTTTTGTCCATGAGTGTATAAATGTGTGTCTTCAATAAAGGTCACTGTAATAACTTTCAGAGTTATTGTCTGAATCCCGATATACATGCTAAAAGGTACAACTTCCTTAAGATCTGTCCATGAGTGTATATATGTGTGTCTTCAATAAAGGTCACTGTAATAACTTTCAGAGTTATTGTCTGAATCCCGATATACATGCTAAAAGGTACAACTTCCTTAAGTTTTGTCCATGAGTGTATATATGTGTGTCTTCAATAAAGGTCACTGTAATATATTTCAGAGTTATTGTCTGAATCCCGATATACATGCTAAAAGGTACAACTTCCTTAAGTTTTGTCCATAAGTGTATATATGTGTGTCTTCAATAAAGGTCACTGTAATATCTTTCAGAGTTATTGTCTGAATCCCGATATACATGGTAAATGGTACAACTTCCTTAAGTTTTGTCCATGAGTGTATATATGGTTGTCTTCAATAAAGGTCACTGTAATATCTTTCAGAGTTATTGTCTGAATCCCGATATACATGGTAAATGGTACAACTTCCTTAAGTTTTGTCCATGAGTGTATATATGTGTGGCTTCAATAAAGGTCACTGTAATATCTTTCAGAGTTATTGTCTGAATCCCAATATACATGCTAAAAGGAACAACTTCCTTAAGTTATGTCCATGAGTGTATATATGTGTGTCTTCAATAAAGGTCACTGTAATATCTTTCAGAGTTATTGTCTGAATCCCGATATACATGCTGAAAGGTACAACTTCCTTAAGTTTTATCCATGAGTGTATATATGTGTGTCTTCAATAAATGTCACTGTAATATCTTTCAGAGTTATTGTCTGAATCCCGATATACATGCTGAAAGGTACAACTTCCTTAAGTTTTATCCATGAGTGTATATATGTGTGTCTTCAATAAAGGTCACTGTAATATCTTTCAGAGTTATTGTCTGAATCCCGATATACATGCTAAAAGGTACAACTTCCTTAAGTTTTGTCCATGAGTGTATATATGTGTGTCTTCAATAAAGGTCACTGTAATATCTTTCAGAGTTATTGTCTGAATCCCGATATACATGGTAAATGGTACAACTTCCTTAAGTTTTGTCCATGAGTGTATATATGGTTGTCTTCAATAAAGGTCACTGTAATATCTTTCAGAGTTATTGTCTGAATCCCGATATACATGGTAAATGGTACAACTTCCTTAAGTTTTGTCCATGAGTGTATATATGTGTGTCTTCAATAAAGGTCACTGTAATATCTTTCAGAGTTATTGTCTGAATCCCGATATACATGCTGAAAGGTACAACTTCCTTAAGTTTTGTCCATGAGTGTATATATGTGTGGCTTCAATAAAGGTCACTGTAATATCTTTCAGAGTTATTGTCTGAATCCCAATATACATGCTAAAAGGAACAACTTCCTTAAGTTATGTCCATGAGTGTATATATGTGTGTCTTCAATAAAGGTCACTGTAATATCTTTCAGAGTTATTGTCTGAATCCCGATATACATGCTGAAAGGTACAACTTCCTTAAGTTTTATCCATGAGTGTATATATGTGTGTCTTCAATAAATGTCACTGTAATATCTTTCAGAGTTATTGTCTGAATCCCGATATACATGCTGAAAGGTACAACTTCCTTAAGTTTTATCCATGAGTGTATATATGTGTGTCTTCAATAAAGGTCACTGTAATATCTTTCAGAGTTATTGTCTGGATACCGATACACATGCTAAAAGGTACAACTTCCTTAAGTTTTGTCCATAAGTGTATATATGTGTGTCTTCAATAAAGGTCACTGTAATATCTTTCAGAGTAACTGTTTCAATGATCATAAACTAGGTTGCTTTTGTTGAGTGGTACCTAATAAAGTGATTTTGGAACCGAAATAATTTTGTGTTTTCTCTTTTGCTTTTTATTGCATAAGGTATATATAGAATATATACTCAAATGATGTATATTATTTCATTAAAAAAAAATTAAATGAGCCAATTATAATAAAAATACATTTATATGGAAATTTTGCCGAAGGAATTTTGATCTTTAAATATAAAAGTAACCTCTCCCATCAAAATGGATATCAAAACTAGACGCCATCTCTTGACCGTCGTCATAAACTAGCGGCTTCGGGTCGGTGACAAAGCCACAGCTTTGGAAAACTGAGAAGCGTCCACCTAGAGACCATGGTTTCAGGCTAATGGCCCTCTTCAACCCAGGGCGGACTTTATTCCATGAGATTCACACGGGATCAAATGGAATCTTTACAATCTGACAAAGAGGTGTTTAGCTGATAAAGTGTCTAGGGTGAATCTGTGACCAAAATATATATGGAAATTTTGCCTTGAGGATATTGTTCTATTAAAATAAAGGTCACACCTTCCACCAAAAAAGACGTCAAGATTTGACACCATCTATTGACCGTCCGCTGGTTCCAAAATCACTTTATTAGGTACCGCTCAAAAAGAGCAACCTAGTTTATGATAATTGCAACAATGAATAATATGTGAAGGTTATTCACATATTGAACAAAATGTTAACGTGGAATTTAATCCCAGTTCATGACTGTCGGGAATCGGGGGTGTTACCTACTGGTCAACCGACTTTTTTTATTATTGAACGTCGCCACAAACAAGCGTCGGTGACAAATTCTAGATAAAAATATAATTGTCTATATTTTTTCCCCCTAAAAGCCGCTCAGAATATAGAAAGATAGATTGTATCTTAAAATATAAGTTATGCGGAAATTAAATTCAAGAAGGACTATCACATTGTATTATTTATTGTTGCTGATTTCAAGGGAAAGACAAAAATTAGAAGTATCACATGTCTAGCAGTGAAAAAAGTAAAAAATTTACAAGCTTCTAAGTCTTTGACCAATAAGAGATTTGTCTATTTATACTATCAGTTTGGCAGAAAATATCTTTAAAAAATAAAAATAAAAAAGATAACTTGAAGACACGCAGTGGTTGTTTTGCTTCTCGATCAAGACTGTGTATAGTTAATTGACATTTTTCTTATTGATTCTATCTTCCATTGTTGGCTAATTATCTCTCTCTTTCTTAAATCCCTTGATGATTATGTAAGATTAATGTTATAATATACACTGACGAAACCGCTGGTAGGGTTCACCACTGATGAGCCAGGCTATCCCATTAATTTTTCCATATTGAAGTAAGGGCAGTAGAAATTGTTTAATTAAAAAAAAAATCTTACGCGTCTAAAATAGTTTCGAATTTTTATAAGATGAATGTCTTAATAAAAAGCTTATATTGACGTTTTTCTCAAATATTATTTGTGTGTGACTAGAAAAAGTAGTAACAACTAAGTAACCTAAATTTCTGGAGCGTATCCATAGATCGCCAACTACCCAGGGTATCCCGCAGTTTAGAAATATCTAGGTTATCTTGATAGCCTTAGTGAACCAGTTCACAAAGCGTTTCCAGGCCGGTTTGTTTCTTGGTAGATTCACGAGGCATTAATGTTGAAAGAAGACAATCCAAGGAATGTTGCCGTCTGGAATCGCTGTAGTTGGAATTCTGGGCAGTTGTAGAAGACGTGTTCCTTAATTAGCAACAACAACAACAATTAATTTCTCCCGAGTGCACCATTTGCTTTATGTGAACTCTAGACGCCATAATGGCCTCTGTCTCCTTCAAAAAACAGATGACCGGCGATATTGAAGACTTCCCACACTTTCTTAAGTCTTGCCTATAAGTGTAAATTAACTTTTGGAGAGAAAGTGTCTATGGTTTGATGGAATATTTATCATTTCGATTATACAAGATGTCGGGAAGGATGTGAAAGGTTTTTATCTTTTCATCCTTATCATGGCTTCCACCTGTCTATAACTGGGGATGTTCTCACTGCCGTGGGACAGTCGGGGAGTTGCCATGGGAGTGGTGGAGCTGTGTTTGGTCGTGTTGCTGGGAGTTAGTGCAGGTAGGTTGGGAGTTAGAACAGGCAGCTTGGGAGTAAGAACAGGTAGGTTGGGAGGTAACTGTATGGTAGGTTGGGAGTTAGAACAGGTAGGTTGGGAGTGTAAGAACAGGTAGGTTGGGAGGTAACTGTATGGTAGGTTGGGAGGTAACTGTATGGTAGGTTGGGAGTGTAAGAACAGGTATGTTGGGAGGTAACTGTATGGTAGGTTGGGAGGTAACTGTATGGTAGGTTGGGAGGTAACTGTATGGTAGGTTGGGAGGTAACTGTATGGTAGGTTGGGAGTTAGAACAGGTAGGTTGGGAGTTAAAACAGGTAGGTTGGGAGTGTAAAAACAGGTAGGTTGGGAGGTAACTGTATGGTAGGTTGGGAGGTAACTGTATGGTAGGTTGGGAGGTAACTGTATGGTAGGTTGGGAGGTAACTGTATGGTAGGTTGAGAGTTAGAACAGGTAGGTTGGGAGTTAAAACAGGTAGGTTGGGAGTGTAAGAACAGGTAGGTTGGGAGGTAACTGTATGGTAGGTTGGGAGGTAACTGTATGGTAGGTTGGGAGTTAGAACAGGTAGGTTGGGAGTTAAAACAGGTAGGTTGGGAGTCTAAGAACAGGTAGGTTGGGAGGTAACTGTATGGTAGGTTGGGAGTGTAAAAACAGGTAGGTTGGGAGGTAACTGTATGGTAGGTTGGGAGTGTAAAAACAGGTAGGTTGGGAGGTAACTGTATGGTAGGTTGGGAGGTAACTGTATGGTAGGTTGGGAGTTAGAACAGGTAGGTTGGGAGTTAAAACAGGTAGGTTGGGAGTGTAAGAACAGGTAGGTTGGGAGGTAACTGTATGGTAGGTTGGGAGGTAACTGTATGGTAGGTTGGGAGTGTAAGAACAGGTAGGTTGGGAGGTAACTGTATGGTAGGTTGGGAGGTAACTGTATGGTAGGTTGGGAGTTAGAACAGGTAGGTTGGGAGTTAAAACAGGTAGGTTGGGAGTGTAAGAACAGGTAGGTTGGGAGGTAACTGTATGGTAGGTTGGGAGGTAACTGTATGGTAGGTTGGGAGTGTAAGAACAGGTAGGTTGGGAGGTAACTGTATGGTAGGTTGGGAGTTAACTGTATGGTCGGTTGGAAGTTAAACCAAGTAGGTTGGTGGTAGAAACAGTTTGTAGTTTGTAAAATATTTACTAGTTAATATTAAGATTATTAACATTGTTTTCTATCTACATATATATGCGAGATCTTTTATACCATGAAGGCCTTCCCTCTTTTTCAATAACACACTGTTCTATATGAGTACAGTATATTTTATCCTTAGTACTTCAATTATTGGATCTTCTCAATTATAAACTTAATCTTTTCCTCTGTTTCTGGTCGGAGCTTTCTTGTTTCTTTCAATGATATTCCAGTAATCTGTCTGATTTGTTGTTAGAACATCTCTTCTTCTACACTCATGGACAAAACTTAAGGAAGTTGTACCTTTTAGCATGTATATCGGGATTCAGACAATAACTCTGAAAGATATTACAGTGATATTTATTGAAGACACACATATATACACTCATGGACTAAACTTAAGGAAGTTGTACCTTTTAGCATGTATATCGGGATTCAGACAATAACTCTGAAAGATATTACAGTGACCTTTATTGAAGACACACGAGATAACCAAATGTGAACTAAATTGTCTCTATTCAAATTAAAAAAAAAAAAAAAAGAACAATCGGAGACATCCAAGATTTTCAACTCCCTTAAGTTTGTCCATTAGTGAATATATGTTCTTATTTATTATTTCAAGTAAATCAGTCCCCCAATAATGAGATGCCTTATAATTAAGTCTTCACACTAAGACTATTATCCATAATCATTGGTGGTAAGACGTTCCTTTGGTTCATTCAGTCCATTATGAAGGATTTTCGATTAAAATATGATGCGATGTTTTTTTTTCTTTCCCATCTGCTTTCCGAATCTATATTTCATTAATCTAACAGTAGGTTCATTCTCACTTTTAGAGATACAGTTTCTTACTTAGAATGGACGAACACAGCAGGAACATAACCAATAAGAACATAAGATCCCAAATATATACCCATATCTTAAACACAGGTCACTCGTTTGATTTATCCAATCCAACCATCCATTATAAGAACATCAACAACAAATACCAAAGATTGATCCTGGAGGCCATGATATCATTACAATGCAATAGTATCAATAGACACATCGATATACCTGACTCATACCATATTCTGTTGAAATAACACTTTATCCACATCCACCCGTCATTATGCCTTAAAAATCACATTAATAGTTATTTTCTTCCTTTTTTATCCCTCACAATTATAACAGTTTACGCCGTGGCATATTAATTCAGATGTAAATATGCAATCTTAGTTAATCTCTGCTGTATGTGAATTTAGATGTATACCATTTATTTTCAATATGTAAATTAGTATTTTTAGCTCTATATACAGTCGTTCATATCTTCCATTCTATAGCCAGTAGAAGGACGTCACGGTCCGAAAGCTCGCAAATATTAAAATAAGAAGCTCCTCTTCGTTCTCGTTTTAATTTATTTACGTTTTATCCTCTATTAATCATTATATTCGCGATCAAACGTTGTGGCCCATTGTACATATTACATCCCAAACACTATACGATGCCAGCCATCTCTGTATTGAGCTGGACCATCTCGGTGACCGTTAAATTATCCACCATATTAGAATGGAATTGGCTACTTATACCGGTTTCTACCTGGCCCTTTCTGACTTTGTCGATCTAGAACATTGTCCAGCCTCAAATGAAGGTAGCAGGTAGGAGTTTTCCCTGCCTAAGAGATAGGGCCATATAGTAACGTATTTCCTATATTCCTCCAGTACTTTGAGGATGTCTTTACGAACAGGACA